>VDFB02018454.1:0-56730 GCA_007258455.2 Sequoia sempervirens
AAATTAAATTATTATTGTGGATTGAATCTCAATAGGTCCTTGGTATATCGATGAAGTTGAATGGTTCTAAATGAGCCCACCAAGAATCAAGTCTTGTTGAGTGGGAAGCTCCAATACAATAAGGAATGAGGTTAGGATCATGCCCCAAGCGACTTTCAACCCAAGGTTGATGCTTCCATATCAGATAGAAAATAATCTTATAGATGATATAAAATCCTCCATAAAAAAAAATAGCAACTACACCTTGGTGTGCATGGGTACACCAAAAAGTGTGGAATGTCAATTAGGAAAAAAATTGGTCTCTTTTGTGCATACATTTGCACAATATGTGAGCTCAATTGGTAGGCCATTTAGAAAATGGTATTGTTTGTGCAACAAAGGTCTCAATGGAGAGGTGATAGCTTCAAATCAAGTATGCATCCACTTACAAGGATCCAAACATGATTAAAATAAAACCTCTAAAGTGGGAAGATAATCATGCTTCATCACCAAAATAGTCATGTCATATTTTACAATAGGCAGAGGGAGGGAGATATATGGATAGAAAGAGGGAGATATAGAGAGAGGAAGAGTGTGTGAGAGAGAGGGGGTAAGGAGATAGAGATAGAGATAGATATGGTTGTGGAGAGGGTGGATGCAAAAAGATGGGGGGCCAAAAAGTGGCCAAAATTCTTTTTTTTTTTTAAGTCATAATGTGAGCACATTATAACTCTATAACAAAAACAATGACATTTCTCATTTCCGTTTTCAATGTTTTCCTCCAAACCTATGGCCTTCAAACCCTCAAGAAAGTGCTCACATTATTGAAGACCAAATTCTTCATCAAAAATGTCGCCACAATGTCAAGGAGGTCAGAGAAGTAAGTTTTGTTTATTTTTTGTGTGAATTTGTTTCTAAATAGGTAGATTTAATAGGTTTTTGATGTAAATTTATTTAATTTATAGGAAATGATAAAAAAAATCCTAATCCTCAAAATCCTCCTTCACCTCAACCTAAAATACCTGCTGGAGAATAACCCCAACAATAAACATCTATAGTAATTCCTCAATATTCCCTTGGAACACAAGAAAAAATAATGGGGCACAAATTGAAAATAACAAAAAAGATTTGACATAATTGCAAGGTTGAAAGATCCCGTAAGTTCAACCTCACATAGAGCCACACTTACTCAATCTCTTGAATCTATGTTATCAAATGTAGATTTAATTAGCAACCAAATATCTACTTGGTCAGATATGAGGAGAGAGTTTAGACAATTCTATGTAGATAAGTTATCTTATAAACAAGTCAAAAATGAAAAAAAATACAAAATTTGACTTGTGTTATTTTTCACAAACCCACAAACAAATCAACATTTACACCTTACAAGAAAGACGTTCTTTATCCATTAGTGCAACCAACAAGGAATAAATAACCATTTTTTGCATAGGTGGTGGATGGTTTTTGACCATCCTCCATGCAACAATAATGAGATCCTATAATATTTTTGAGGAAAATCTACTGCGAGTTTTTCCTCAATAAAGTCCTGAACTATTTTGATACGTGGGACTTCTAGGGTAGAGGTGGGTAGTTGAATAGGATAGAACAAGGGAACGCATTGACCCATAGTGGCCAACAAGATGAGCACTCGCAAAAATAGCCTATGAGCATGTGGCTATCCCTTCCATTGTGAAGGAGAGTGCTAAGGTGGAGACACTATAGTCCATTAGTTCCTTGACCCAGATCATCATAGAGAATGCCAATCCTACGACATAATGTGAGCCGGTGTAGACTTCAAGGAGTAGGGTTGCACCCCATAATTTTTAGGCTTGCGGGTCACCCTATGGTTATGGCCCCATAGATAGTCAGGACACAAGTGCACAGGCTATGTTTGCAGCTGAACAGTTGGTGATGATAGATGCCCCCTTGAATGAGGCTTTCAGCCTTGATACTTAGGTAAATGTTAGCAAGTTCATTGAATTTGGTTTATTAAATTTCATTTTTGAAATGCATGATTAACTAATTTAGTTTAATTATTGTAATGAAATTTCAAGGTCATAGTGTTCATTTAGTTTTCAGTGGTTCTCCACCTATGTATTACGCTACGTCATGTACTACCAAGGCATGTAACTAGTAAACAATTATAAATATTTCATGTGAATAGTATTTTTATATGAATGGTATTCTAATATTTGATTTTGGATGTTGAATAGGTTAATCTTGTTGATTTCATGGCAACACCTCCCAATGGAGGTGGAGTGTGAAGCTTCACTTAGGTAATAAAATAAATATTTTAAATAATGAATTGTACTTGATATATTTTTCTAGTTTATATTCATATATTGATTACATTGCATTGCACATATTTTAAACTAAAAGTATTACTCCACATTGCATAAATAATAACTAAATGTTGATAGATGACAAAATTTCTATTACATTATAGTTTTTTAGAAATTCAACATAAGCAATTATGCACTTACTTCACATTGTATAACTAATAACTAGGAGTAGCTACCAATTGCATCTGCTCGTCATGGAATTCTATGAGACCACATTTTATTGACACATTTTTTCAAACAATTCACTATCTTGTATATGCTATGGATGCTTGGAAAAAATATATCAAAGAATAATAGTTATCAATAGCATATACAAGGCAATGAGTTGTTTGAAAATAATCCTCAAAGAAATGTGGTCTAACGGTGATGTCCATCACCATGAGACCACATTTCTTTGATGCATTTTTTCAAACAACTCACCACCTTGTCTATGCTACCTTAATTTTCCATAGATGTCTACTGTTATCTCCCAGAAATGCACCCTAAGCAAAGTTATGAAAATTGAGCTTTCTGGAGAAACATGGGATCATTTCAAGGCTGTGGGTCACCTGAAGTTGAAATGAACCTCCAGAGAAGGCCATCTTCCTTTGGTGTCACCTAAACTATCAATTCTGTAAGGGGAAAGGGAGAAGGAGTACATGTAAATAAAACTAACAACTAAGGTGATACACCGAATTGTAAGAAATTATGAAATGAAACAAGGTGAACATACACTAAGATGCTAATAGTTAGTATTTTACTTATTCAGCATGACCCCTTTAGACTTATGCACTATTCTTAAAAGGATTGCTCTACATACATATCTTAAGAAGGAAAGATGAATTCACAACTTTAAGGTATGAATATAGATTTTAGAAAAACATAGTTGAGAACTTGCATAATCTAAAAGAAATATAGAACTGAGAGTAATACAAACATTAACACTAGCTTCTGAGGTAAACTCTATGTTTTATTCCATATTCTTAGTTGAGCTACAAAGCATACATCAGTAGAGAGAGGATTGTCAAAAATCACTAACTCCCCAAAATGCATAGTATCAACTATCTACAAAAAAGGAAAAAATGCCTTATATATCAAAATGTGTTGGCCCCCTAGGGTTTACAAAATATCAGTCCTCGGATAGATCTCTCCTTAGATCTTTTGATTGAATTTAATGTTGCACCCTACGTGTCCATGTCAGTAAAGAGTCATTCCCCGAAGAAGCCTTTAGATCCTTCGCAGCTACCGCATTCATTTCTGATCCTCGTGTCCTCCTTGAACCTCTTCGGCTGAGCGCTTTGAATGCTCCTAAGCTCAGAACAGATACACATTGCTTTTCATTTTGTTGATGTTCTTCATCCTGGTCAGACCGCCACAGCTCACTTTCAAATCTTTGTGATTGGTTAGGTATACTCCACGTAGATTCTTTGGGCAGTCAAAAGCTCCTCCTATAGAATCACATGTCAATGAGACACTAATCGTGTCTCCCCGATGTGATTAAATCTTCCTGTGGTTATCAGCATAGCTTGAAACCATTGATGAGAGCTCCTATCGAGCCCAAAAGTCATACCAATATCGCCTTTGTGGTCGCCAAGACAATCGCGTTTGCCCAGACAACATGGTGAACTCTTCTCATCTTCTATCGATGAAAGTATATTGATGTCACCCCAAACACACTCCACTCCACTGAGCTCCACATGTCTTTTGACGAGACATCGGCAAGTCAAGAAGACTTCATGGTGAGCTCTCAGGGGTCATACTGATGCACAAGATGTTTTCGAGACCCCAACTTGTCGGTAAGACATCATACCAAGTGTAAAACCTCCTCCCAGAGTCTCCTCAAACTTAATATTACAAACCATATCGGCAAGAGTCTGCTGATGTCACCTCGATGCATTTTGCTCTACCCGAGCTCCAGTCCTTCATTGAGACCCTATCAGGTTGGCAAGACTCTCAGCGAGGCCTCCTTGCTTCGACGAGAGCTCATTTCATTTTTCTTCGGCAAGAGAAACATTCATCGGCAAGAGGTCATAGCGGGTTCATTAGTCATGCCGATATCACTTTCCATTGTTGAGACCACACCATGTCGGTAAGACATCACTCTGATGGTCGGGCGCTACACCAATGTCATTTATGTTGAGGAGACCTTTTGCTAGTCAATGAGACCTCTTAGTGAATACACAAAATTATACCAAAGTCAATCCACTTTGGCAAGACTTCAAAAAGTCACTAGGACCTCATGGCGAAAGCCTCAATCTCCCGGCGAGCTCGTACCACCTCGACGAAGGAATAATCTTGTACCGGGCATGTGATCTTTTTGGTGAGACTTTTGTTTGTCGGCAGGACCTCAAGGAAAAGTCTTCAACTCTTGGCAAGCTCAGCTTGCTTTTGGTGAGACCTTACTGGGTCGGCAAGACCTCACCCTGACCTCAAAATGTTACATCGAAGACATCCCCCCAGTCGGCAGGACCCTCGGTATCACTGAGACCTTATGCCGAATTCCCCATCCTACCGTGAGCTCCTTTTATTGTCAGAGAGACCAAAAGCAGTTGGTGAGACATCATACCGAAGGCGCTTTGCTTTGGCGAGGGTTTATTTCAGTTGGCATGACTTTTCTTTATCGCTGAGACATCTTAGCAAACTCAATCTCCTGCGTCGAGAGCCTTTAGAGTTGGGGAGACCTTTTGACTTCGGTGAGACCCTATAGCGAAGCTTGCTTGCTTTACCGACACTGCCTCCTTTGAGTGAGACCACACCCTATCGGTAAGACATGTTAGCGATGTTGCCTCCATTCAGTGAGGCCCCTTGTTGGTTGGCGAGACATCATGACGGTCTTGGTAACTTTCTCCTTAGAGGATTTTCATGCCAAACTTTCCTAGGGCAGGCTCTCCAACTGAGTTCCCTGTGACCTAGCACCAGATGTAGGATTTTTTCCCTTGTTATGAATGTTCCATTTGGCCTCTTGAAGATCTATCACATGATTATCCTACCTGATTGAGCCTACGGGTGAAAATTAGGTAACATTTCTAGTGACCTTTGCTGGCTGTTTGCCTGCTAAACATGGAAAACTAGTAGCCAAAACTTGTCCATTGGGCATGGAGTCATTAGGAAGCTTAGAAAAATAAAAACATCAACCTTGCACATAGCTCAAACATGTCTATAACTTATAGGTCATAACAAATTTTCCAAACCTCAAGAAACATGAGAAACCAAAAAGGAAATATTTACTGTACTAAAACACCACTTAGGAAAAGGAAAAACATCTACACTGAAGTGCAGAAGCACTTATTGAAAAAATATGCCTAAACTAATATGTACAATAGAGGAACTCCATTAGACTTGAAAACAAGGCTTGAGGTGTATCCCATTAATTGGGATAGGAAGCACTTCCCCTTCTGTTGTGGCCAGTTGGTAAGCATTATGCTCCTTACAATCTCTAATAATAAACGGACCTGTCCACATGTTATCAAACTTGGTGTGATGGCCTGACCTACTTTTCAAAATGTCCCATTTCAGTACGAGATCTCCCACCTTGAAAACCTTTTTTGAGCCTTCTTGTCAAATGTCTTCTTTGTTTGGAGTTGATGATACTCCAAAACCCTCATTGCTTTGTCCCTTGATTCTTCGAGCTCCATGAGCTATGCATATCTCATGGACATTGGGTCCTGTTCCTCAAACATCTCCAACTAGTGAATAATGTCTAGAGTTGGAAGCTCTATGGATAGAGGTAACTTGGCCTCCTTGCCATAGACTAACATGTATAGTGAATTACCAATAGATCTCTTAGGAGTCACTATGTCTACCCAAAGTGCATACTTTAATCTAATGTGTCAGGTCCTTTGATTATCCTCCATTGTTCTTTTGATAATCCTGATGAGATTCTTATTTATGCTTTCAGCTAAACCATTACCCTGAGGGTAATAATTTGAGGATGTATTTAAATGAATGTCATGCTTAACAACCCAATTAGTTAATCTTAATCCCACAAATGCAAGAGCATTATTAGATATGATAGAGTCAGGAACTCCAAATCTGGTGACTATATCCTCATAGAAGCTCAAAACTGAAGACTCCCTTGCTTCTTTCAAAGCTATTGCTTATGTCCATCGTGTGAAATAGTCTGTGGCAGTGAGCACCCACTTGTGACCAGTACTGGATGGTGGACTAATCGGCCCAATAAAGTCGATGCCCCATCTCATGAAGGGTTTCTCCACTTGAATTGGATGTAGAGGCATAGTGGGCAGTTTTTCTTTTCCTGCAAACAAGGCACATTTGATACACTTTCTTGACCAAGCATATGTATCCATAAATAAGTTGGGCTAGTAGTAACCAGCTCTCATGATCTTCCAAGTAGTTGTCCTTGGAGAAAAATGACCCCCCGTAGCTCCATCGTGAAACTCATGAAGTACCTTTTCAATTTGATCACTATGAATACACCTTAACAGAACACCATTTAGATCCTTTTTAAAAAGAACATTATTTACCAGCACATATGGTATGGATTGCAGCCTAAAGTATCTTCTTTTGGCTCTATTCAAATCTAATGGACACTCACCAGTTTGTAAAAATTGAGTCATGTCTTGAGCCCAATTAATTGTTCCCACAAGTACATCATCTTGAGAAACCTGAGACTCATTTGTATTAGCAAAAATAGCATCCTTTTCTAATTTATTTTCATTGATTGACCCTATAGCAAGCTTTTCATAGAGACCTTTACCTCTAACCAATTTGGCGATCTTGATATCCACATCATATTCCATGACCTTAGTGACCCACCCTGCTCTTTTTTCATTCAAATCTTTGTTCAACAGAAACTCCTTCACACTTGAGTGCGCCACTAGAATATGAATCTTATTGTTTGACACTAGAGGCTTAAAATTCTTTAGGATTTTGATCACAGCGAGAACATGTTTCTCAACAAAAGTAGACCTCTCTTCATAATCAATAAGTACTTAGCTAAAGAAAGCTATGGGTTTCTAAGTTATCACTATTTTTCTGAACCAACATGGCAGAGATTGAACTACTGCTACCAAAAGCATACAAAAAGAAGTCTTTGGAGAAATATGGATTTACTAGTGTCAGAGTAGATGCTAAAGCCTCCTTGATTTCTTCAAAACTACACTTTGCCTCTTTTGTCCAACTAAAAATTGTGTTCTTTTTTAGCATGGCAATCAAAGGCTATAGTAAATTTGTAACATTAGGAATAAATCTTCTTAGAAAGTTGATTCTCCCTAAAAAGCTTTGCAATTCTTTCTTGTGATTGGGTAATGGCAGTTCAAGTATAGCTTTGACTCTTTCTGGATCAATGGTAACTCCATCCTTTGATACTATATGGCCTAACAGTCTACCTTCATGAACTGCAAAAATACTTTTTGTAGCATTGAGGGATATCCCAAACTCCCTACATTTCTCAAAAACTTGCTTGAGATGTGACAAATGTTCATCTACAATTTTTGAATATATGGTTATATCATCTAAATAAACCAGAAAAATTTTCTGGATTAAACTCTGAAATGCCATGTCCATGGCACACTGAAAGGTGGCACCAGTGTTAGATAAACCAAAAGGCATTCTCTTGTAGGCCATAGTGCCCCATTTTGTTGTAAATGTTGTTTTATACTAATCCTCCTCTTTGACAAGAATTTGGTTATAACTAGAATACCCATCTAGAAGAGAAAATATTTCTGAACCAGCAACAACTTGGAGAATTTGTTCCATAAATGGTAAGGGATAATGATCCTTTAGAGATGCTCTATTACTTAAGATCTCTAAAATCTACACATAGTCTTATCTCACCGCTCTTTTTTCTAACCGGAACAAGGTTAGAAACCCATGAAGTATGCTTAATAGGAAAGATGATACCCCCCTCAACTAGTTTGGTCAAATCTTTAATCATTAAGGGCTCAAGCTTAGGATTCAAGGGCCTTTGTTTCTGTCTAATAGGCTTGACACTAGGTTCTAACTCAATTGTATGTTGTGCAATATGAGGATCAAACCCTCTTAAATCAAAATATTGCCAAGCAAAAATATCATGATATTCTTGGCATAAAACAATGAAAGCTCTCTTATCTTCAGCTGAATTTTTTTTACCTAATTTGAGGAGCTTACCTTTAAAGATTTCAACTTCCTCATAATGATCTTCCTTGACTTGAATGATAACTTTATTCTTCTTAAGCTGATCATCAGAATTAAATATGGATTCCAAAGTAACCAGCCCTTTGGGAAGTTTATTGGTCTTCAGCTATATCACTTGATCATCATACTGCTGTTTGACTTTTTCCTAGTTTACTACAGACAATTGATCCTCTTGGAGCAGAAAGGTCACTATCTGTTCATCACTTTCAAAAACCTGCTAGTTAATGTTGTTATCAGGAATTGACGGCCTGATAACCACCTTGACATATTGTTGTATTTTATCCTTTTTAATATCACCTAGGATATCAAAATGTGCTCCAATTGTTGCAAGTCTGTCAGCATGTTGGTTCTAATTCCTTGGGATAGATACTAAGTTAAAGGCATTAAATTCCTCAATCATATTCCACACTCTATTTCTATAAGACTTTAGTGTGTCATTTTTAGCAACATTGACCCCCCTGACTTGATTGACTATCAATTCACTATCTCCATAGACTCTCAAACAGTCAATTCCTCTTTTCCTTGCCCATTCAAGGCCTTGGATAAGTCCTTCATACTCAACACTATTGTTAGAACATGCAAAAGCAAAACAGAAGGCTGAAAAGTACTTATCGCCTTGTGGAGAAATCAATATTGCACCTCCACCTACCCCATTCTTGCTCCTGGAACCATCAAAGAACATCTCCCAAAGTCCACCTTGTTGTTGCAACAACTGATTTGGATCCTTCTCAAGATTTGGAATCTTTGCGTCAGGCTCAAGTATGACATAGTTACCCATACCAACATCTTGAATAAGGTCTTCCGGACTGTCTAACACATTTTCAACTACCCATTCATGTAGAAGCATGTCAGGAATAGCTTCTGCTTGAAGTTCTTGAGCAGCAGCCAGTTCACTGTCAGTGAAAATGACACAATTTGTGTTTGCAGCAATAGGAGCAATATTAACGAGACTTGGGTTATATGGCTCAATATGATCTTTAGCCAACTTTTCTAATTTAATGGTAACCTTGGTTCCATATCTTGTTCTAAATAGCATATGTGACCAATCAGCTAACACATAACCACCTATCTTGGCTGTAAAGTCTCTTGATAAGCACAAGGAAAAGAAAGGTGGAAGGTCTATGACACAAATGTCTTTGGGAACTGAAAAATTAGGACAAGCATGAAGGGTAAGACTCAAAGCTTTAATGATGCCCAGTGTATTAACAGAGGTACCATCCAATTGGATTACTCCTTTCTCTAAAGGCTGATACTTTAGCCCAAGCTTGTCCACAATCTGCTTTGGCATCACAGAGCTACTAGCTCCACTGTCTACCATATTGTTATGAACTAACTTGTCACCTATGATCACTGACATGTAAAATGGAGGTGGCTTAAATCCTTTTCCTGTCTCTTTGCTAGACTGTTGATCATTTCCCTAAGGATTATTTGTTAACACAACTCTAACTTGGCCTATTGGAGACTCAACTTTATCAGACATTTTCAAACTTGACAAGGCTGACTATAATATGTCTTTTTGACCTGGGATAGCTAATGAGTCCCACATAGACATTGTAACATTCATCTTTTTCATGCTATCAAGAATATTATAGGGTATAGCTGGGGTTACTTTATAATGTACCTTCATGCCAGTGTGATTAGCTTGCAAGTGTGGCTACTCCTTGATCGGGAGTTGTTGATCTCTTTACAAACCACAGGTCGCTTGAGATGTAGATGGTTCCACAGTTGCCGCCTTTCCTCTATCAGCTGCATGATCAAGCTCGAAAGCTCTTTTCTTTGCCCTAGTGTTAGCTGCAACTGAGAAATTATCTACATTCAATCCACATAATTCTTCACCTTGCCAATTAAGTAAGGTAGCATCATTGATAAGCTAATCTTGGTATTGTGGAGATGCATCATTGAATGCACTCTATTGTGAACTTGAGGCATTCTGTACCATAAGTGCCTAATTGATGAGTCCATTTGAGCAGGTGGCCTAATTGTGGGGCTGGTTGAAAGGGTAGCATCACTCTTAATTGGCTGCTAAGTTATTTTGAATAGGAACTAGGTCCTTGACTGCACTAACAGGTGCTAGAGCATAGGCCTGAAAAGGTCTTGTGTTCACATTCTGTCTTGGGCCCTGGTAATTGCCCTAGTAAGCCTATCTACTACCTTGATATGCTTGTTGCTGGCCTGGATTCTGCTGCTGATAAGGCCTACTATATGATTACTGCTTCTCTAAGCTTACAAGCTTGTTACCAAAAGACTACAATAGACTTTTGATTTCCTGTAACTCATTTGGAGAACCTGAAGCAACATTTTCTTGTGTTACAACAACTAGAACAGGTGGCGGAGGTGAAAAGGGTGGTATCTGCAGAGGAATATTTGCATGGATCTCTGGGAATATAGGCATTGGTGGCCTAGGAGCTAGTTTACCAGCCTGTATTAGGTTTTTTTTAGCTCTGATTGCTATTTCAAAAGCATCTAGTAGAGAAACCCCTCCCATTGATTGTATCATAACAGCTATATCACTGTTAAGAGCCCTCAAAAAGTACAAAAATGCATACTCTAGAGGTGGCCTCACCATTGCAGGGATTCTATCCCAGGTTCTTTGAAATATGAAATTGAAATCATTCATCTGCTCTTGTGGAGCCCTCTTAATTGTAGTTAATTGTTCCAATAGAGACAAGTTATCAGACCTGTCCTAAAATTGTTTATGCAACTTGTCTCCAAATTCATCCCAAGTTGCAATTGATCTGACTACTAAGCTCCTATACCATTGCATAGCTCTTCCTTTCAATGAAGCAGCTAGCAGTCTCACTGCAACATCCTCTTGGGTTATGTGATGGACTCTGCATAAAGAAGCCACATCTCGCATGTGTTCAATCGAGGTAGTTTGGTCTTCCTTTATGAAAGTTGGCAGACTCTTCAAGGCTGCCATTGGAATGTCATTGTGCTGTGCCAAATTCAAGGGGCTCCCTCCATTAAAAACAACAAAGGGTTGATTCCTTGGAGCGGCCATTGGAGGTGGCTGAGGAGGATTTACTAACACTCTAGATGAAACCAAAGATGGGACAGCAATGTGTGATCCCACAAATGGAGGAGTGGATTGAGTTATTCTAGAATAGATAATTGATATTCCTCACCTTTTTGTTATTCTAGAATAGAAGGTGCTGATTTCTGGAGTTCTTCCTCTTTATGGAGTCGCCAAGTATGCCAAATGAATTTTATAAAGTTTGGGACTCACTGGTTGCATACTAAGCCAATAGTTCAATCTAATTTCTATCCCACTGGGCCTACCAGAAACTGTTATCTCCCAGAAATGCACCCTAAGCAAAGTTATGAAAACTGAGCTTTCTAGAGAAACATGGGATCATTTCAAGGCTATGGGTCACCTGAAGTTGAAATGAACCTCCGGAGAAGGCCGTCTTCCTTTGGTGTCACCTAAACTATCAATTCTGTAAGGGGAAAGGGAGAAGGAGTACATGTAAATAAAACTAACAACTAAGGTGATACACTGAATTTGTAAGAAATTATGAAATGAAACAAGGTGAACATACACTGAGAAGCTAATAGTTAGTAGTTTACTTATTCAACATGACCCCTTTGGACTTATGCACTATTCTTAAAAGGCTTGCTCTACATACATATCTTAAGAAGGAAAGATGAATTCACAACTTTAAGGTATGAATACAGATTTTAGAAAAAAATAGTTGAGAACTTACATAATCTAAAAGAAATACAGAACTGAGAGTAATACAAACATTAACATTGGCTTCCGAGGTAAACTCTGTGTTTTATTCTAGATTCTTAGTTAAGCTACAAAGCATACATCAGCAGAGAGAGGATTTTCAAAAATCACTAACTCCCCAAAATGCACAGTCTGAACTATCTACAAAAAGGAAAAAAATGCCTTATATATCAAAATGTGTTGGCCCCCTAGGGTTTACAAAATATCAGTCCTCGGGATAGATCTCTCCTTAGATCTTTTGATTGAATTTAATGCTGCACCTTGCGTGTCCATGTTGGTGAAGAGTCATTCCTCAGAGAAGCCTTCAGATCCTTCACAGCTACCACATTCATTTCTGATCCTCGTGTCCTCCTTGAACCTCTTCGGCCAAGCATTTTGAATGCTTCTGAGCTTAGAACAGATACACATTTCTTTTCATTCCATTGATGTTCTTCATCTTGGTCAGACTGCCATGACTCGCTTTCAGATCTCTCTGATTGGTCAGGTATACTCCATGTAGATTCTTCGAGCAGGTCAAAAGCTCCTCCTATAGAATCGCATGTCGGTGAGACACTAATCGTGTCTCCCCGATGTGATTAAATCTTCCTGTGGTTATCGACATAGCTTGAAACCATTGATGAGAGCTCCTATCAAGCCCAAAAGTCATACCGATATCGCCTCTGTGGTCACCAAGATAATTGCATTCGGCTAGACAACATGGAAAACTCTTCTCATCTTCTATCGGCAAAAGTATATTGATGTCACCCTGAATGCACTCCACTCCACCGAGCTCCACATGTCTTTCGGCGAGACATCGAAAAGTCGGGAAGACTTCATGGCAAGCTCTCAGGGGTCATACCGATGCACAAGATGTCACCAAGACCCCAACTTGTCAGTAAGACATCATACCGAGTGTGAAACCTCCTCCCAGAGTCTCCTCAAACTTAATATTACAAACCATATCAGCAAGAGTCTGTTGATGTCACCCCGACACATTTTCTCTACCTGAGCTCTAGTCCTTCTTTGAGACCCTATTGGGTCGGCAAGACTCTCAGCGAGGCCTCCTTGCTCCAGCGAGAGATCATTTTGTTTTGCTTCGGCAAGAGATCATAGTGGCTTCATTAGTCATGCCGATATTGCTTTCCATCGCTGAGACCAAACCATGTCGGTAAGACATCACTCCAACAGTCGAGTGCTACACCGATGTCATTTATGTTGGGGAGACCTTCTGCTAGTCGGTGAGACCTCTTAGCGAATACACAACATTATACCGAAGTCAATCCACTTCGGCAAGACTTCAAAAAGTTGCTAGGACCTCATGGCAAAAGCCTCAATCTCCCGACAAGCTCAGACCACCTCGAAGAAGGCATAATCTTGTACCAGGTGTGTGATCTTTTTGGTGAAACTTCTATCTGTTGGCAGGACCTCAGGGCAAAGTCTTCAACTCTTGGCGAGCTCAGCTTGCTTTCGGTGAGACCTTACCGAGTTGGCAAGACCTCACCTCGACCTCACAATGTTACATCAAAGACATCCCCCAGTTGGTAGGACCCTCGACATTGCTGAGACCTTATGCTAAATTCCCCATCCTATTGCAAGCTCCTTTTGCTGTCGGTGAGACCAAAAGTAGTCGGTGAGACATCATACCGAAGGCGCTTTGCTTTGGCGAGGGTTTATTTCAGTCAGCATGACTTTTTTTTATCACCGAGACATCTTAGCGAACTCAATCTCCTGCGCCGAGAGCCTTTAGAGTCGGGGAGACCTTTTGACTTCGGCGAGACCCTACAGTGAAGCTCGCTTGCTTTGCCGATGCCGCCTCATTTGAGTGAGACCACACCCCATCGGTAAGACATGTTGGCGATGATGCCTCCATTCGGCGAGGCCCCTTGTTGGTCGGCAAGACATCATGACGATCTTGGTGACTTTCTCCTTAGAGGATTTTCATGCTGAACTTTCCTAGGGAAAGCTCTCCAACTGAGTTCCCTGTGACCTAGCACTAGATGTAGGATTTTTTCCCTTGTTGTGAATGTTCCATTTGGCCTCTCAAAGATCTATCACATGATTATCCTGCCTGATTGAGCCTGCGGGTGAAAATTAGGTAACATCTACCAAAGAATTTTATCAGATAGTTCACTTCCTTGCTGCTATGGCTAAAAGCCTTAAATAGGTGCTTTCAAACAAATTATGGATGCTTGGAAAAAATCTATCAAAGCATAATAGTAAGCAATAGCATAGACAATGCAATGAGTTTTTTGACACAAAAAGCCTCAAAGAAATGTGGTCTCATGGTGATGGACATCACCATGAGACCACATTTCTTTGAGGCATTTTTTCAAATAGCTCACTTCCTTTTCTATGTTACCACATTTTCCATACATTTCTACCAAATCATTTTATCAAACAATTCACTTCCTTGTTGCCATGGCTAAAATCCTAAAACATGTGCTTCCAAACAAACTATAGATGCTTGGAAAAAATCTATCAAAGAATAATAGTAAGCAATAACATAGAAAAGGCAATGAGCTGTTTGAAAAATCAAAGAAATGTGGTCTCACCATGAGACCACATTTCTTTGAGGAATTTTTTCAAAAAACTCACTACCTTGTCTATACTACCACATTTTTCATACATGTCTACCAAAGAATTTTATCAAATAATTCACTTCCTTGCTTCTATGGCCAAAAGGCTAAAATAGGTGCTTTTGAACAAACTTTGAATGCTTGGAAAAAATCTATCAAAGCATAATAGTAAGCAATAACATAGACAAGGCAATGAGCTATTTGAAAAAATGCATCAAAGAAATGTGGTCTCATGGTGATGGAAATCACCACAAGACCACATTTATTTGAGGATTTTTTTCAAACAACTCACTTTCTTGTTTATGCTACCACATTTTCCATACATTTCTACCAAATTTTTTTATCAAACAGTTCACTTCCATGCTACTATGGCTAAAATCATAAAATATGTTCTTTTGAAGAAACTATGGATGCTTGGAAAAAATATATCAAACCATAATGTATGAAATAGCATAAACAAGGCGATGAGTTGTTTAAAAAAATTCCTCAAAGAAATGTGGTCTCATGGTGATGGACATCACCATGAGACCACATTTCTTTGAGGAATTTTTTTAAACAACTCACTACCTTGTATATGCTACCACATTTTCCATATATCTCTACCAAATCATTTTATCAAACAATTCACTTCCTTACTGCTATGACTAAAATCCTAAAATAGGTTCTTTCAAATAAACTATGGATGCTTGGAAAAAATTAATCAAAGAATAATAGTAAGCAATAGAATAGATAAGCCAGTGAGTTGTTTGAAAAAATGCCTCAAATAAATGTGGTCTCCTGGTGATGGACCACATTTCTTTGAGGCATTTTTTCAAACAACTCACTGCCTTATCTATGCTATTGCTTACTATTATCCTTTGATATATTTTTTCCAAGCATCCATAGTTTATTTGAAAGAACTTGTTTTAGGCTTTTAGTCATAGCAGTAAGGAAGTGAATTGTTTGATAAAATGATTTGGTAGAGATATATGGAAAATGTGGTAGCATATACAAGGTAGTGAGTTGTTTAAAAAAATTCCTCAAACAAATGTGGTCTCATGGTGATGGACATCACCATGAGACCACATTTCTTTGAAGCATTTTTTTAAACAGCTCATCGCCTTGTCTATGCTATTTCTTACTATTATGGTTTGATATATTTTTTCCAAGCATCCATAGTTTGTTCAAAAGTGCCTATTTTATGATTTTAGCCATAGTAGCAAGGAAGTGAACTGTTTGATAAAATTCCTCAAAGAAATGTGTTCTCGTAGTGATGTCCATCACCATGAGACCACATTTCTTTGATGCATTTGTTCAAATAGCTCATTTCCTTGTCTCTGTTATTGCTTACTATTATGCTTTGATAGATTTTTTCCAAGCATTCATAGTTTGTTCAAAAGCACCTATTTTAGGATTTTGGCCATAGAAGCAAGGAAGTGAATTATTTGATAAAATTATTTGGTATACATGTATGAAAAATGTGGTAGCATAGACAAGGTAGTGAGTTGTTTGAAAAAATTCCTCAAAGAAATGTGGTCTCATGGTGAGACCACATTTCTTTGATTTTTCAAACAGGTCATTGCCTTGTCTATGTTATTGCTTACTATTATTCTTTGATAGATTTTTTCCAAGCATCTATAGTATTTTTGGAAGCACATGTTTTAGGCTTTTAGCCATGGCAACAAGGAAGTGAATTGTTTGATAAAATGATTTGGTAGAAATGTATGGAAAATGTGGTAACATAGACAAGGAAGTGAGCTATTTGAAAAAATGCCTCAAAGAAATGTGGTCTCATGGTGATGTCCATCACCATGAGACCACATTTCTTTGAGGCTATTTTTTTCAAACAACTCATTGCATTGTCTATGCTATTGCTTACTATTATGCTTTGAATGTGAGGCATTTTTTCAAATAGCTCACTGCCTTGTCTATGCTATCATATTTCCATACATTTCTTCCAAAGAATTTTATCAAACAGTTCACTTCCTTGTTTCTATGGATAAAATCCTAAAGTAGGTGATTTCAAACAAACTATGGATGCTTGGAAAAAATCTATCAAATAATAATAGTAAGAAATTGCATAGACAAGGCAGTGAGCTGTTTGAAAAAAATCTTCAAATAGATGACCACATCTATTTGAAGATTTTTTTCAAATAACTCACTGCCTTGTCTATGCTACCACATTTTCCATATAAGTCTACCAAATAATTTTATCAAACAGTTTGCTTCCTTGATGCTATGACTAAAAGCATGAAATAGGTGCTTTCAAACAAACTATGGATGCTCAAAAAAAAATATCAAAGCATAATAGTAAGCAATATCATAGACAAGGAAATGAGCTATTTGAAAAAAATGCCTCAAAGAAATGTCGTCTCATGATGACATCACCATGAGACCACATTTCTTTGAGGCTTCTTTGAAACAACTCAATGCCTTGTCTATGCTACCACATTTTCCATACATGTCTACCAAAGAATTTTATCAAAGTACACTCATTTTTTTTCAAACAATTCACTTCCTTGTCTATGCTACCATATTTCTCATACACGTCTAGCAAAGTACTCAATTTTTTTATGACTATCTCATACATTATAAGCCATGACCTACATCACTCTTCTAGTTTTTGTGATTGAATAATGTTGTTTTATTTTTAGATGATGCAGGTGGAGACACCTCCTAATGTTCATATGGAAATGGAGCATGGTGTGTCTTCCACAATTGGTAGCTTCATTCCTTTGATGGGGGTATGAGGTAGATTAGTAAATTTCAAATTACATTTGTTGATATAGTTGTTTATTAATGAAAAAAAGAAATGATTATTGATTTGTAGTTTAATTTCTATTTGGATGGTTTCTATAGGACATTAGAATGGCACAACCTAATCCTGTTGCTATGGAAAGTGAGGAGAGAGATCATTTAGAGGTAGTGAGTGATTATTTTGTTAAATATTTCATTTTTATAATGAAATTTCTATATTAATGTCTATAATTTTTATTGTATAGCTAAGGCTCTATGATGAACTAAATAGATGAGTATCCCTGATATCCGAAGTAGACCACTCTCATATGCCTCTTCATACCCTTGAAGATAAAAGGTCAATTCTAAAATATTTTCTTCACCTAGAGGGGAATGAATTTTATTGGGTTTCTTTATTGTGTTCCTATATGGCATTTGTGGACATATATTTTGTATTGCATATAGTTGACATTGTATTCCTATATGGCATTCTTGTAAGTCTATATGACTATTTTGTATATATCTTATACTTATATTGACATATATTGATGTATTCCTATCTAGCTATTTGGTTAATACACATATTTTTTTGTTGATGGTGCCCATATTTGCATTATAAATCCACACTTCAATGGATATTTTTAGATGGTTTACTTCAAATATTTAAAGTCCAATTGTCTTACATGCACTCTTCCTTTATATATTTGTAAACATATAAAGTTTGAACATTATTCTCCTCTAAGATTATTGAAAATTATATCAATCATATGAATATAATAATACATGATGCAATCTAACACCTAGGTCTCTCTACCACTACACATCTAAGCCTATAATCTCTAGGATCATTGTAGCATGGTAAGGAAATTCATTTAATTATACAATGCACTTTGAAGTATGCAACTAAAAATGAGCAAGACATTATTACATGTGACCTCATACCTCTAGAATTTTGTCATATAATTCTTGGAAGACATCTACCATTCCACATGTATGCTTCATGCTTCCTGTGTAGATTTCATGTATTACATGTATTCACATGTATGATTCATGTTTCTTGTGTATAATTCATGTATTACATGTATTCACGCGTATGCCTCATACTTCATGTATTACATATATCTATTTGTTTGCTTCATGATTAGATGTATATTCAACAAGATTACTCCATGTGTATTAAAAAAGTTGTTTGTCAAAATGATTTCTAGGTTGATAAGAACTAACATAAAAGGGAGAGAAATTTATTGTTGAGAAAGACATCCATAACATTCTTGAAGAATTCAATTAAGAATACAACCTTAGGAAATATTGCAAAAATAATAATTTAGGTTCTCACGAATAGTGATGATATGATTTAGGTTGTGATATTTCAAAGGTGAAAAGTTGTGACCCTTCGAATAGGAAAGACTATGACCCTACCTAGCGTAGATGTGCCCAACTGGATGTGTTGGCGCTAATGGTTTGGCCCCACAAAGAACAAAACACAAAGTAGCATACCTTGCAACTTTACACTATATGCATCTAACAGTTTTTGGAGCATCAGAAAAAATTTCACCATGGGCAAACACCTTAAAGATATCAAAAATCGAGAGAGGTTATTGCACAGGGGCCCTATGCAATCCCATAGCCTTAGATGGATTGTTTCTAAGTGACATAGTTTCCGAGTAATGGATCCTCAAAGATTTCTTCTTTTTTGCACTTTGGTCTCTTAAGAGACTTCACCAGTACAATGTATCTCAGACTATTTCAACATTTTTGGGTGCAAAATAGGGCATTTCCTAGCATAAAACCACTAATCCAAACATATTGGAATTGTCAGTTTGGTTGTACAATGAACAAAACAAAAGTTACACCACCTTGCAACTTTACATTGCACACATTTGACCCATTTTCCATCAACTAAAAACTCAACACCATGGGAAAATTACTCAGATATATCAAATAACAAGAGAGGTTATTGTAGAGGGGCCCTACATGATTTAGAGCCTCAAATGATATGTTTCTAAGTGACACAATTTTTGAGTAACAACTTGTCAAAGATTGTTTCCTTTTTGCACTTTGGAATCTTAAGGGATATCACTAGTACAATGCAGCTCAAATTATTTTGGCATGTTTGGGTGCAAAAGAGGACCATACCTAGCCTAAACATACCCATTTGAACATGTTGGAATTTTTGGTTTGGTCACACAATGAATAGAACAAAAGTTACATCCCTTTACAACTTTACATTGCATGCATTTGACACTTTTTCCATCAACTAAAAACTAGAAACCACAAGAAAACACCTCAAAGATATTAAAAAACAAGAGAGGTTATTGTAGAGGATCCCTACATGATCCTATATCCTTAGACAAAATATTTCTAAGTGACATGGTTTTTGAGTAATAGCTCGTCAAATATTGTTGCCTTTTTGCACTCTAGACTCTTAGGGGATATCACTGGTACAATGTATCTCAAACTATTTCAACATTTTTGGGTGCAAAATAGGACCATGCCTAGCCTAAACATACCCATCTAGAAATTTTGGAACTATCATTTTGTTCGCATGAAAAAAAAAATGAAAGTTATACCCCTTTGCAACTTCACACTGCATGCATTTGACACTTTTTCCATCAACTAAAAGTTGGGCACCACAGGAAAATGCCTCAGAGATATAAAAAAATAGAGGTTATTGTAGAGGGTACCTACATGATCCCATAGCCTTAGATGTAATGTATCTAAGTGACATAGTTTTTGAGTAACAACTCATCAAAGATTGCTTCCTTTTTTCACTTTGGACTCTTAAGGGATATCATTGGTACAATGTAGCTCAGACCGTTTCAACATGTTTGGGTGAAAAAAAAGACCATACCTAGCCTAGAAATACCCATGTAGACATGTTGCAATTGTCGGTTTGATCACATGAGGAGCAAAACCAAAGTTACACCCCTTTGCAACTTTACACTGCATGAATTTGACACTTTTTCATTAATTGAAAACTCAAAACCATGGGAAAACACCTCAGAGATATCAAAAAATGAGAGGTTATTGTAGAGGGGACCTACATGATCACATAGCCTTAGATGAAATATTTTTAAGTGACACAGTTTCTCAGTAATAGCTTGTCAAAGATTGTTTCCTTTTTGCATTGTGGACTCTTACTGGGATATCGTTAGTACAATGTAGCTCAGACAATTTCAACATCTTTTGGTGTGAAACAAGACCATGCCTAGCCTAAACATACTCATCCAAATGTGTTGGAACTATTGGTTTAGTCACACAAGGAGCAAAATGAAAGTTACACCCCTTTGCAACTTTACATTGCATGCATATGATGTTTTTTCCATTAATTGAAAACTTGACACCACAAGAAAATGCCTTAGGGATATCAAAAATTGATATAAGTTATTGTAGATGGGCCCTACATGATCTTGTAGCATTAGATGGAATATTTCTAAGTGACATGGTTTTCAAGTAACAACTCATCAAAGATTGTTTCCTTTTTACACTTTGGACTCTTAAGGGATATCATTAGTACAATGTAGCTCAGATTGTTTCAGTATGTTCGGGTGTGAAACAAGACCAATCCTAGCCTAAATGCATCCATCCAAATGTTTTGGAGCCATTGGTTTGGTCACATGAGGAGAAAAATGAAAGTTACACTACCTTGCAATTTTACACTACATGCACCTAAAGCTTTTTCCATCAACTGAAAACTTGATACCATAGGAAAACACCTCAGAGATATCAAAAATAGAGAGAGATTATTGTAGAGGGGCCCTACATGATCTCATACCCTTATAATTTTTTTTACCAAGTGACACAATTTTTGAGTAATAGCTCCTCAAATATTGTTTCCTTTTGCACTTTGGTCTCTTAAGAGACTTTGTTGATACAATATAGCTTGAACTGTTTTAATGTGTTTGGGTGCAAAACAAGACATTCCCTAGCATAAACCTACTCATCTAGATATGTTGGGAATGTCATTTTGGTCACATGATGAATAGAGAAGAATCTACACATGCACCCTCCTCAACTTCTCAAGAGCAGGAAGAATCTCTTCATTGAATACATTATATATCTTATTAATTTTGGTCTACTTCTTTTACAAGTTTTTTAGAGTAGACTAACCTCCTTTTCATTGATGATAATTTTTTTTACTTTTCTTTTAATTCTTTTTCTAAGTGGTTAATTTTAGTCTTCAATTGTTTTGCTTCAATTTCAATACTTCCAATTATTGCTTTTGCATCTATAACTTGACCATCCACACATTTTTCCTCATATCTACTACTATTACCTGTTAACACCCCATGGTATTCCTTTTTATGATCTTCTATCTTCTTTTTCATATCTTTTACTTTGAGCTTTAGATCAACTGCTCTATCATCAATGCTTAGGAAAAAAACATCCCTTTGTTTGATAGAATTTTCAATGTCTTGAATACTTTCATGTGTCCACTGCACCAATTCTCTTTTTTTGCACTTACATTTGATATTTCTTCTTCCTTATCATCTATTTCTAGTTGTATTTGCTCCATGAAAGTCTTAAGTTGAAGAATATTTGACTTCATTTATTCAAATCCACCTATAGCATCATCTCTCACTTTCTTTGCTTGCACAAATTCTTACCAAATACAAAACCCCTTGAGTTTTTCGACTTATTCATTTCCATTTTCCCATTCCACATACAACACAGGCACCTTCCTTCAAACTTCTCGAGAGTAAGAAGAATCTCTTCATTCAATAAATTATCTAGCTCATTCACTTTGGTCTACTTCTTTTCAAGTATTTTTAGAGAAAAATCCTTTTTTTATTTCATGCATTCTAGTACTTGCTACCTCCAGTTTTGCATTATAATTTTCCCATTGCACATACTGCACACACACCTTCCTCAACTTCTCAAGACCAGATTCCTTTTTCATTTCATGCATTCTACTACTTGTTTCTCTTGTTATGCATTTTCATTTTCCCATTTCCCAGTTATGAAGGGTGGTTATTGATATTTGGATATGGGAGGTTGTGAGAATGATATGTGTTCATATTGATAAGAGGGAGAAATGGGGATTTTGATAACAAGGATTAGGATCTATATAGACTCTTGACAAGATTGATTTTGATAAGATATGATATGGATTATGATTGGGTGATGAGATAGGATAAAAGATGATAAAGATTGTATATGATATGATAGGATATATATTGGATAGGAAGATCAAGATGATGAATAATGAAAGAAATGATGATGAAAATGATAAGATGATAAGGGTAGGCTAATGGTCGAAAGGACCAAGGTCTAAGGATGATGGTTGTCATGAATAGCTTATGATAATGGATAAAAATGCTAAGATGAGGGAAATATGATATATTTTGGATGGATATGATGGAAATGGTTGATGTTTCAAGTGAAATGATGGTTGAGGAAGGGTCACCCAAGTCTGATCTAGGGATACAAAGGTCAAGTTTGCAAATTGAGGTCTTTGTATGGTTAAATGGTGAAACCATAAATATGCATATAATCTACCAAATATTCACTGTATATGTGTAAAAATGTAGCAACAAAAAAATACAAACATATGTAAACTTGGAACCAAAACATATGTAAACTTGAAATATAGAAATGAAAGGTCTAACTATCAACTACAATACATTAATATCAATAACATGACTTTACAAAATTAATGTGCATACATACAAATTAATCCAACAAACCATCTGAGTTTGCTCTACTTTTTATTATGTCAAGTATTACCTCATGGTCAGACTCACAAACCTTCCACAAGGTCTTGTTCAAAGGTCTACCCCAATATTATATCACATGAACATTGGATTCCATGATAAGGTTCAAGTAATGAAGAATCTTCTAATGCATGTCAAAGTATTGAAATAGCCAAACATTAACACTCTTATGTGGGTACCTTCTAAGCCATGTTCCAGTAACAACCACCGAGCCTATAGGGTATTTGATGTTTTCTCCATCTATAACTGGGGCCTCAAATTTGTTTTTGGCCTCAAAAAAATGACACAAGTAATAATTTTTTCCCTCTTCATTATCTTCATCTACAATAACTGCATAACATACCCTACATTGATATGTGTAGTAAACTAGATGAAATTAATCACCATTACAAAAACACTACAAAGTAAGGTAACATTAGGAATTTCAAAAACTATGCAAGTAGATATATTTCCTAGCTGAACTAGATCTAATATGTGGTCAAAGTAAACTGATGATTCCATCTATGTCAATTCCAATGTCGTCAAGGGCCGATACATGTCAAGTGGGATAAGATAACTTAACCACCATTCGTCAACCCACTCCTTTGACTCACACTCATTCTAGAATTGAATTATACATGAATAATACAAGCATGCCATCTTTTGTGTATTGATACTCCATGAACCTACATTTGAGATTCTAAAAGATTGTAGCTCACTTGATCCTATTAGCATACAATAATCCCCATAAGGTGCAATGTTAGTATCATCTATAATCCAAAAATATATACGAACTAAAGACTTAACTTCATTACCTGGACCCATAAAAGCATTACACCACTCGATAATTGATTTTACATATGTCAAATTTTCATTTTCTTTATACTTGAACTCTTCTCATGTTATGGCTCTTTTGATACATTCTCCTACACCATCATGCTCAACCAATAGAAAATACATGCATGCTTGAATTTTGATGCACAGTTATCTAGCCATATGATGTATTGACTAAATGGTAAGCCCTTTCTAGCCAAAACATTATAGAACACCTAAAAGCAACCTTGTACAAGCTTTGAAGAATGTGTGTGATCATCACTAAAATAAAAATGATACTCCCTTATGATATTTTTTCCATCCTCTTAACTATAATTCACATGAATGAATGCAATGTGCACAAATATAGAAACCTATGTGGAGTTGTAATATTGTGATTACACCTCATATTTTGGCTATAGATTGTAGTTCTTTGCAAAGTTGACAACTGAAAGAATGATACCAAGTGGAAATGTGTCCTTGCATAGCTTGAATTGTAATTCCAACCATCAAGATCTATGGGTATTCCTTGCATACTTATACACTATATTGTCATGAAATGTAGACATAAACTGATACACTGGAATCTTTTGAATAACCAAATCACACCTTTTTTCTTCCTTACCATATTTTGTATTGTAGTCCACTATTTTATACTTGTCGAACTCTATTAGTTCGTTTCCAATTGCATGTTGTTTTTTCCATATGTTGCAAGCCACTACAATGCTAAAATGTGCCATCCGAGCATAATTTCCTATAGAATATTTAACATTCCTCTCTTTCACATAAAATTGTTGATATGAATTATCTTGAAGATATTGGTAGGGGATGTATGCCACAATCATGCAAAACATTTTTAGCATGAAAATATAAACATATAGACCAATAAACATCAAAATGGTTATAAAATTCAATATGTAATCTACAACAAGTAGTGAATGTGTGATTTATTTTGACATAGAAAGGTTTTAAAATTTAAAAATATCTTTAAAATTTTTTAATTTGAGAATACATCTCAAGAAAATTAACAAAAAAATGTGTTTGAGTTGTATCCAAAAAATGCTTTGAATGTGGCTCACAGTTTCGACTATCGATTCTCCTTACCACATCCTTTTTATTTAGAGATACCCTTATGTAATTCTTCCAAAAGTATTCAATTAGTGATCTCAATGCTTTAACAATTGGTTTACCTTTCCGTGGTAGTCTCCCCAACAATGCCCATAATTCATTGGCATTGGTGTCCCCGATTCTTTGGCGCCTTCCAATGGATCTTGATAATTTTTTTCTATTATTTCTCAATGCTTTAATTGTCTTTCTAATGAGATGGGATTTCCTCATTTGATTACTTACTATTGTCAATGTAATGATGTGTTGTGTGACATTTATCCAATATACTCTTAATGCAACAATGCTAATAGCTATCCATGTAGTTACAAATCATTGACATTGTAACCAACTCTCATTACACAAGAATATACCAATCAAGTTAGAATCCTTTAGTACACCACAAAATATCCTTGCACCATAAATATCACTCATGATATTAGAAAATATTACTGTTTCAATAGCCAATCATGTCTCAAAATTATTAGCTTCATATTTTTTTGTAAATATGTCCTTAATAAAACATTTTACCTTATAATCATGGCACTCATACCATGTCCCAAAGAATATTATCTTGCATTAATTGTTACTTTCTTTCTCACATAGTTCACGGGTATATCACATCACATTTATTTACAATTCCACATGTACACATAACAATAGCAAGGATGCTCTTCCAATTGGGTGCACCTATCCTCATATAAAGGACGCTCTTCCCAATTTTGGTGAGACTCTCCTCATACAACCACATAATTTACAACACAAGGTTCACATGATGGGGTTTAAAAGGATGGATATTCTTGGATACCATAACCATTAGGAAAGATGGTCTGAAGGCCCTTCTCTAAGGAGCCCTCCATACATTTCCTAGTACCTTCCCTTTGTTTGTTTAAGGGGTTAGCCTCCAAAGGAAGGTACACCAAGATCAATCATAGAACTAGGAGAAGAATGGATTAATGACCCTCCCATACCAGTCCCATTTTCCACCCTTGTAAAATAATTCATAATTCCCCAACACATCTACTCCCCTATACGACCTTCCAAGGAACCCCCTGGGATATGGCAGTTTTACAAATGTCACATTACACCACAATTTCCAGTAGTTTGCAAACAATAAGAAAGCCTCAAACCGAATAACTTAAAGTCATAACCCAATGTTCCAATAAAACAACAATTTATAGAATCAAGACAAATAAAATAAAGATCAATTTTAGCTACATTCCAACATTCCAATCTTAATTCAAAAATGAAATTAAACAAGTCCGTGAGGCAATTCAGACTATAAAAAAAAAACTTCAAATGGCTAAATAGCCTAATAAAATAAATGTAGAATTCTACATTGCTGGCACATAATAAAGTAAAACATCAATCAAGGATCACCAATAAGTCATACTTCAACAATAAAATTTACAATTTACACATTACGAGCACCATGTGGCTTTGATAAGCCACCTAAGGGGAGGAGGGGAATGGTGGTTCTCTAACCACATAAGTATAATAGCATGTAATAACTGGTGGTCCTTGACCACATAAATATGATAGCACACAATATCATGGTGGACTTTTCCACTTAGTACCAATATCCTATATCACTGAAGTATCCAAAATCTATAATTATAAAATGGGATCAACATCCCCATCAATATGGTCCATGTAACTCCATCCTTTACCCATGGGTCATAAACATCAAGGAAGAGGCTAGCACTATGAACCAACAAGTGTGGCTCTCATATGTGGGGGAGTAGGTCACAGTCAACATCCATGGGAGGATTACAACATCTCTTCATAGATCCTTTATCAGGATTAGGGACAACACCCTGAGCTTGTAATTTCCCAATGGGTGAACATGTGCC
This sequence comes from Sequoia sempervirens, assembly GCA_007258455.2. NCBI lineage: Eukaryota > Viridiplantae > Streptophyta > Pinopsida > Cupressales > Cupressaceae > Sequoia > Sequoia sempervirens. Next base: position 26,899 of record VDFB02018454.1, read on the forward strand.
TCTCAACCCCTATTTACACTAGTTGGCATCTCACTCCTGTAAGGGGGGAACCATACACTAGGGGTACACATTTAACATACAAATAAGACTCACAAAGGAATCCATCACATTTCACTTGCACACTTAACACGTTTACATAAACTCACAACTAGCTAGCTTACATAAAGGTCATCACAAAGGGTACACATAAGGGATCGTACTAGATGTCCACCACCCTTATTCCAAGTCTGATACCCTGTATCATGTACTTGGAGCACAACACATTTACTAGTTTCACTTCACATGACATAACATAATACACTATGAAATTCACCATATTATAGAACAAAATCAATTCACTTACATACACTCCATTTTCTTTAAACAATATTCACTTTGCTTCTCAATTTTTGTAAACATCTACTCACTTTACATGTGTAAAAGAAATCACTAGATGATGCAAAAATGTATCTTATATATATATTACTCCATTTCCCTAAAATTTAATAATACATGGTACACCACTCTTCCCATTTTATTGAATTAGTGTTTGACATCACATATATGGTGAAGATTGGTTTTCTATATTTATTCATATCAACCTTCCTCTTTCATTCAACTATGTTTGTTATTTTCACTAACATATCAATATGGGTAATTTCACTATAATTTTCACAACATGCTAAAGAAGGTTTCATACTTAATATGGAAGATAATCAATCATTTTTGTTTGAAACATTGCAATATGAGAAGAAAAGAACACTTAATGCATAAAGCAGATGATAAATCATGGAATAATAATTCTAATCAACTTATTAATTTCTTTTTACAAATCTTGCATTTTTCTGTCTATGGTTGAACCATTTATTCACATGTTATAATTATCATTTTGAAAATCACGGTTCCATTTAACCTCATAACAATGCACAATGAGTAAAAGTTTTGAAGGTTTTATCTACTTTTAAGTTTTCTCCTTTATGTTTTTTTTTTCTCCCAAGGTGTACGTATAGTCAATGGTATAGAATGCATAACATTAGTTGAAAGTTTTACATGACTACTTTAGTGTTTCTTATCCATATAGTAAACTTTACAATAACTTAACACAACATGAATCACACATAGTCCATTACTCAACTTCATAAATTCAATAATTGATTATTCATTTTTTTTAATTTTTAATTTTTATTTATTTTTTTATTTTTTTACATACACAACTTTCAACGTCAACACCCAATTGAATACATTATTACTTCCTATATGACATGTATCCTTTCTAGTTTTGGAACCAACAAGTCTTTAGTTCTTAGCTTATTTGTACGAAAAGTAATAATAGTGTGTGCTCTAGATAACACTTTAAATTCAAATTCAGATTTCGATATGGTCTCTTCAGAGATTATTATAAGGCAATAATTTAAACACCACACCTATTGATCCTCAACACTCCTATCTTAATTTTTCCTTCTATGCATTCACCTTTGATTTGAATCCTAAAAATCATGTCATTTTGATAACTATTTAATCTTAAAACAATAGAGCACAAGGGTTTGCTAGTTGTTATAGTTCTATTAAGTTTACTAGGTCACCGTTTACTTGCAAAAGTGCTTAATTACTTTAAAGTTTCACCATTAAATTCAAGGTGAAATATGGTTTTGACCACTTTTGAAAATTTGAATTTACTATGCATTGTAAGGCTTCGGTCCTTAGTTGATGTCATCATATGTGAAATTTCTCCTACCAATCATAAGGTGATTCTTTCGTTTCTTTTCAAGAACACAAATTATGTCCTTTTACACTAAAGTAAATTAAGATCTTGAGTAACAGGAAAGACCTAGATACACCATGGTCTAAGGAGCATAAAGTAGTAGTTCAAAAGTATCTTGAATCTATTACCAATCCATGAACAATTCCTTAGACTTAGGTCCAACAATCTACACCTTAAGGTTTAATTTTAATCCTTTAACAATATTTTAAATCCAAAATATATATGGGGTGCTCAAATTTGCACATAATACAAATTCAAGAGGTTTTCTATTGTTTCCCCTTGTTGTTAATTTTATTTAATCAATTTAAGGGTTTAGAGATTTAAACTTGTTTAATTACAACTTTTAACACATTAATCCATTTTGTGGGTCATATAGTCATTTCCTTTTGACTAATTACATGTTTCTAAATATAGTTATGATGTTCCATCCTTTATTCATATAAGGTTCTAGAAGGAAACATGCTGCTCCCAAAACACCCATAACTTTAAGATGTTACATTATTATTTTATTTAAGAATTATGGTCTTAAGAGGTTAATAAATAAATAAATAAAATAAAATAAAAGTAATGTTTCTTTAATAATATACATCATGATGCCCTATTACACTATCCACACCTTTTATAAAAGGGCCATACTTCAGAACTCTATTATACCCTTCCAAATGTTTAAGAAAAATTAATATCAAAAGGTTAGATTAACACCATAACCCTTGTTAATTAAACTAATATGTGGCTCAAGTCATTCACCTTATTTACTTAAATCAAGCCACCATGTTTAGTTTTATTTTCTTCTAAAAGTTAAATGTTATTAATTAAATACTTGCTTGACCAATCTATAATAGTGAATTCTTGATAATTCAGTACTTTACAACCTTATTGGGTTAGATAACTACCACTAGGTTATTGTTTATTATACCATGTAAGTCCTCTAGAATTTTCCTTACCAAAATTTTATGTTAACAACATAGAGTGGTTTGCAAATTTATTCACACACACAATACTTAAAGCCCAATTTCTTCCCAGAGTTCCCTAGAGTTGCAACCTAGGGCTCTGATACCAAGTGTCATGCCCAAAAATTTATCCTAGAAAAAACCTGCCTATTTTTTTTTATCCCATAATGAGGCTAATTAACACTCTAAGTTTTCATAGTGATACACTAAACATGGTATGAGATGAACACCTCAATGAAGTCTCTTATTAATTCAAATGCAAAGATAACTATGCAATTAATTAGTTATACCCTCCTAGGGTTTAGTATTGAGGGTCAACTTGCTATAGTTCCAAAACACACCTTAGCTTCCCTTGGGCTTAATGAAGGTCAAAAATTATTTGACAAAATTAATTTGATAAAATTAAGTTTAATTCACCAATTTCCTTGTTTATGTATATATATATATATATTGCCTAATTAGCTCAATGAGTTTACCAAGAAATTTATCCATGAGTTTACTAGTGGACTCCACCTATGATTGGGAAATTCCCATACCTTTAATAATTAAGATTCATTTTAAAAAGGAAGAACTTTTTAAATATTAATTTGTAAAAATGAGAAATTTAAAAAAAATATATTTATCAAAATCTCAATAGTGACAATTTGACCTTACAATGAAGATATGACAATTCCAACACTTAATCGTTATAAGAGGCAACATTATTGTCTAGTCAATTTTAAACAATGCTATTATTTACATTATTTAATTGACACTTTAAACTCTTAAACATAGCAATATTGTTATTTAAATAAATCAATTCTTATTCAATATTGGTAACAATATTGTTCCTATCTAATTCACTCCAATATTAACATTATTACTTAAATAATATTTCATCTTAATAATATTGTTCTTATTCATTTATTAATACATTATTTGCTCCAAAATCAAACCATTAGAGATGCAACTAAATGTGAATAACAATAATATAATCAATGCCATAGTTTACAATTTCACTTTACCCATAATTATATTGTTGTTTAAGAATAATTTTAAAATTATTAATATTATTATAAGAATGGACACTTAGCTATTAATAGTACCAACTATATAAACATGGGTAATATGATTACTATTATTATATTCAAAATGTAACCCTTCGCTATTATAAAGTTTTGAATAAAATAATTCCTCATTAAACATATTGTAACCATATTTATGTATTTTTTTTTTAATTCTTTTTATTTATTTTTTCACTTGTTATTATTTTCTATATATATATAACTATCACCCATTCTTACTAAAATTAATTTACTTTTATCTTTAAGTAAAAAGTCCTCAAAAGTAATCGTGAATCCTAATTTACATATGAGGTAATAAGGACTTACCTTAGCTGGTTAAAATCATCCATTAAATGGGATTCAAATCCCTTTTTTTTTTTCTGCCAAATAAGAACTGGGCATGTTGTTCATTATTTTATTTGATGACAATAATAAAGTCATTGATGTTCGCCCTAGAATATTTGGTGATTATGCTGCAAACTAAATTTTATTTTATTTTTTTAAAATACACAACCTAGAGAGATTTCACTTATAACCGATGTAACACCTAACCTAACATGTCATTTAACTTTTAAAAGACAGGAGCATTGATTTATTTGGTTGCATAATTAATTTCGTCAGGATACACAATTACTACCATATCAATTAATTAATTGGCAGGCATTGTATAATATTTATTTTTGAAACTAATGTGTGAATAAGATGTCATAAAATTGATAACTATGAGTAATTTTTAACCCTAACATCGTTACACTACAACTAAAATGACCCTGAAGAATAAGGAGGCGGCAATGGCAAAAATAGATTCAGGCACAGAGGAGGCACACAGTGGCCGTGTAGCAGCCCGAAGAGGGAGCATGTACAAAGATGGATCTACTATTGTTTTGATTCCTTAGTATAAAAATTTATTTATGAATCTCTTGCATTATTCATTTTATTTTGGCACAAGTAAGGGTTAATCCATGATACAGGCAATGAGTACAGGGCATTTTGTTCAAAGGTTGCAAATTACAAATCGATAGAGATTTGCATTTAAAAATGCCCAATCTATAATCTCACTCTCTATTCTATTTAACTTATTTGTTTTTACTGCAACTATCAGTGTGCTGTTAAAAATGCAAAGTCTGGAAAATATTTCTTTTGTTTTATTAGTAAAAGGATTGTTGTGTTATTTTATTTTATGTTGTTCAGATTTCCAAACGTATTTATATTAAGAAAGTGAGAGTGTTGTTCAGATTTCCAAATGTATTTATATTAATAAAGTGAGAGGGAGCTAGTTCTATCCAATTTCCCCTCCTTGCCGTAAGCACTTATTTTTTTTAATTTTTTTAATACTGGCACAAAAATATTTTATTTATTTATATATTCTTTTGTTGGAGGCTACTTTTAATCTTCTCTCTTTTCTCTAAATAATAGAAAGAACTGTAGCATATAAAAGGTTGTATGTATATATATTTTTTTGTTAACATATTATATTTATTTTATGGTGGAAAGGTATATTTATTTAACATATAATATATAAGTAGTGTTTTCATTTTGACAAGTCATATATTTAATCTCTCTCCTTTTTTAACTATTCTTTACTATCCATCTATCTATACATATATGTACATTTTTCATATACATTATCAAATCTTCTAAAATTGAAATAATTAATTGTTTATTTTCTTTTTTCAAAACAAATTCTAATATTCATCTATTCTTCTCATAACATTTTTCATTTCACAATGCACAACTTTCTTCTTATTCAAATCTTGGCCTAACATATATATATTTCATTTTCCTTTTATAACAAAACAAAGTTAAATTAAAATCCATATGCAACTTTCCTTATCATTATAAGATTCCATTATTATTTGCATGGATCCATTACATTTTCCCTTGTGAACACATTACAATATTTTTCTTGAAAGTCTAATGCAAGAGTATCTTTTTATGTGATGAACAAGTACCATATTTATTTCAATTACATGCCATAGGTTTTTTTTTCTTTTTGTCTCCATTTACAACAAATTACTAACTTTCATTATTATCATAATAATGAGAAAACAAATAATTTACATGCCTAAGAATACAAACTTGCTTTTTTCATCCTTCCATTTTTCAACTAAATACTATCCTTCAATAATACAATGTTTAATAATATAACAAATGACACACAAATGAGTAAGGCTTTCTCTTTTCCATATTTTTCACTTACAACAAAATATTAGCTATCAATATTACAAACAATTTTTAAGAATACAATGAATAATACAAGCAAACGAACAAGGCTTGCTCTCCATCCTACCATAAATGGCATCATGAAGCCTCATAGGGTTCTAGCCATTCCCCTGAGCAAGAAGATATCAACCAAATGATTTTGGTATGAAAACTAAACAAAATACTACCCATTTCACCCAACATACTCTCAATACACATATTCACAAATTTGAACTCTTTTTTTTTCAAAGAATAACAAAATATCTCATACTAACTTGATAACAAGGAAACAAATGACTTATCTTCACAACTATGCTTTGTGAACACCTCCATCATATGTGAGCTCTTTCCTTCTCACCATCCTTTCTTTTCTTTTCTTTTCCACTCCATAAACACAAGAGTTCTCCAAAAGGAGAAGTGGGTAACACTATTTCCCTCTTCACCAAGAAGATATATAAGAAATTAAACTTGAATCTCTTTGAATCAGGGAGTGACACTTGTTACTCTCTCATTCAATCTTTAAGCATGGCCTCCCACAAGTGCTCACACATGTGTGAGCAAATTTGGGGAGATGGGAAGAGGAGGAGTGTACTCCACTCCATCTCAAAAGTATCCATCTTCATTAAGAGGGGATGGTGTACTTGGTTACTCCCTCTCATGTCACATCTCATACTTAGTTTTTGTGAGACCAAAACCTTTCCCTTTCCCCAAATCCGCCACTTTTCAAAAAGAGCAATAAATGAGGGTCATATCTTGGATATGGTCCAAGATATGGCTATATTTAAGCCCCCAACCCTTAGGTACCTATCCTAGGACCTTAAAAAATATGTAACCACTTAAAAATATGCTTTTTACCCCCTTTTAAAACCATCACAAAGAATGCATCCGAGTTTTAACTCCAATTGAGTGTTTGCAACCCCTAATTTCTTACTCACCCTCTCAAGACATCTTAATACATAACCCCAACCATTAAACCCTAAAACACAATCACTCCAACATTAAATACTAACACTTCTTTCCTTTTTTATTACAAGGGTCCTTTACTTAGGTCTATATGGCCCTCCCTTTATCCTTGACATAATTCTTATACCTACACATTAACTCACACCATTTATATCCAACTAGAAATTTGTCTTAAATCAGTTAAATACTACAATTAGAAAGAATCATTCATCTCTCCACTTAATTTAATTTAATTTAATTTATTCATAATTGTTGACTACAACTCAATTAAATATAGAATATATTTTACTCACCTCTACCACGTGCTTGTGATCTTACCATACTTAATCGATGTTTCATCCATGCATATCGAGTTGTAGTCAACCAACCTTTGTGTTCCATCATATGCAAGCCATAAATCTTTTGGTCATGCTCACTACTAGTATCCACCTTAGGATACATAAAACTCATTAGTATTTTCCAAGTAAGATCTAACTCCAATATCCCTCCTAGCTTCGTATTAAATCAGCTAGTTCATTGCAATTTTATTTGTAAAACATAATCATCCCCACCATAACACATTAACCCTAGTTAGACTAGATGTTCATTTTTCAATTTACATATTGCTAAATAAATCATCATAATTCTATAATATGAAAATTTAAGAAGCTAGAGATTCAAAGTATAATCATTTAACCTAGATAGCAATGCTTACTTATAAAACACAATATATGATACAAGGGTCAATTATTCCCCTTCTTGAAACAATTCAAAATCTAAAAATTCTATTTTGTTATATAAACATGTTCTTGTTTTGATGTATTAGAGAGTCCAAATAGGTTTGCTAATATAATACATTAATAATAATACACTTCATTCATCATCTTCGATGTGATTCACTAGTAATCAATAGAATACACATAGTACATTAGGGTTGTATTAGTTGCATACAAGGTGGGGCATTACACCTTGATCGTTTCCTTAGAATCAAAAAGAGTTTTATATGCACCATGATAAAGAGATAAATATTATTTCCTAAAAAATGAATCCATACAAATAAATGAAATATATGTCATTCAACCCTTCATACAAAATACATAAAATCATTATCGAGAAGAGTAAATGTCACTCAATCATGATGAATAAACAAGTGCACTAAGAACACAAGGAAAATGGAAAGAATTTTTTTTTGAATTATTTCTACCTTGCAATATTTTATCATGTGACTTTTCTCTAGCCATTTTCTAATGTATGGCCTGCCAATATAATTTTCATAAATAGACATGTATGAAAAATGTGGTAGCATAGACAAAGCACATGAATTTTTTGATGGAATGCCTTAAAGAAATGTGGTCTCATGGAATGCCATGATTGCAAGATAAGCACAAAATGGATTTTTTAAAAGACATTACAAACTTTCAAGAAAATACAATTGGCTTGAGTATAAATCCAAATTCCACAACTTTTGTCAACATCCTACCTTTGGAACAAGGTACATGGGCATCAATAAAATCATTGAAAGAAAGGGGGATTTTTATCAAATGTTATAATTACATCTCCCTTCATAGAAATGCATGATAAATGTGGAAGCATGGACAAGGAATGTGAATTGTTTGAAAAAATACATCAAAGAGATATGTCATGTATTGCAATGATTGAGGGATATGCACAAAATGGATTTGTTGAAAATGTTTTGGAAACTTCCTAGCATATGCAATTAGTGGGTGTCAAGCCAAATTCTACAACCTTTGTCAATATCCTCCCTACCCATGCCAAGAAAGGATCCTTGGAATAGGATATGGGCATCCATCGAAGCATTAAGGATAGAGGAATTTTTTAAATTTATAGTTATACCTTACCCTAGTATATGTGTAAAAAAATGTGGAAGCATAGACAAGATGTGGATTTTTTGGAAAAATTCCTCAAAGAGACATAGTCAGATGGAGCATAATGATTGTAGATTATGCACAAAATGGATTTGTTAAAAAGTTTTTAGAATATTTTAAGATAAAGCAATTGGAAGGTGTAAAGAAAAAATTGACAACCTTTGATAGCATCCCTCTAAATTTTCCAAAATGGGCTATTTCAAACAAGGTATGGGCATCCCTCAAAGCATACTGAAAGGGGGATTTTTTTCAAATTTTATAGTTGTAAATTCCCTATTATACATGTATGAAAAATGTGGAAGCATAGACAAAGGACATGAACTATTTGACATATAATTGCTCAAAGAAATGTGGTCTCATGGAATACCATGATTGTATAATATGAATAAAATGATTTTTTTGAACTTTAGGTATTATAAAATTTCAAGTAAATGAAACTTGTAGATGAAAAGATAAATTTCAGGACTTTTTCCAACATCCTCCCTATCTATGCCAAAATGGGAGCTTTGGAACAAGGTACAGGCATCCATCAAACCATAATGGAAGGGGGATTTTTTTCATATGTTATACTTGCAACTACCCTAGTAGACATGTATGCAAAATGTGGAACCACATAAAAGGTACACAAACTATATGAAATAATTCCTTAGAGAAGGGAAGAAAGGAATAATATATGTGGATATTGCAGCAATTCAAATCATGTTTTATAATGATAATTTTCAAAGGAACCCCCCTTGAATGCTCACATATGTAAAAAATTAAAAAAAACAATCATGAACATGGAATGTGCATTTTAACAAATTATAATCTAATCCCTTAGTAAAATCTAATGCATTTGATTAAGGCTATGTATGTTGAGCACTCATAATTGATAATACTTAGAAAAATCTAATCCCAAAATCAACATAATAACAAAATCAAAGCATTTTATTAAGCATGTATGATAAGGGATGATAAAGAAACATAATCTAGAATGAAGGAAAATGTAAAGAGCATGTATAAAGACTTGGAATACCTTAAAAATAGATATTCAAATGGAGTAACAACCAAATTATGTGTAGTATTTTCTTCTTCTTGTATCAAACTCCTCAACAATTTGATCTTTTCACAAATTTGCTTCCTTTTCAATGATCAATTATATATAACTCTAATAGAATTACTAAAAACTATACAATTAACCAATGTATAATGTTAAATTCCTACCATTCAATCACAATTAACATTGAAAAACTACAAACAATGAAACTTGAATTGATATATCAAATTCGATGTGAAAAATTTGTTATTTCATCCTTCCTAAGTTGGCAAACTAGAAAAAGATGGTGGAATGTTGATGCAAAGGTGGTAGAATGTGTAAAACTTGTATGTGCACTTCCTAATAGAGTCAAAATGCATTTTTTTGTTAGATACCACATATAACCAAGATAATAATAGATCATGTGGGTATGGATCATGGGTTTCATATCTATTTTACCAATTTTAGAGCAAGCCAAAACATGCTCGTGTTATAATGCAAGCATGTTTTATCTTGCTCTACAAAAAGACCATATTTCAAATTCTCCAAAATGCGCTCATGTTATGGAAAATTTGATTTTGTAAAGGTTTCCTAACTCTTATCATGTGTCAACATAGGATTAGGTTGGTGTACATCAATGAGACCTTTCTTTGACCAATTATGACATCTTCTAAGTGTTATGTATGTCTTGTTTTGTGTGCAATATATAGTTTCACCCAAATTACCTATAAGCTCAATAATGTACATTAACCCTCAATCCTTAAACCCTAATCCATTAAAACCTCAACTTGTAGACCCTAATCCCTCAAACCCTCAACCCTTAAACATTAAATCATAAACCCTATCCCTAAACCCTCAACCCTCGACACTATACCTTAAACCCTAATCCCTTAACCCTTAACCCTAAACCCTCAACCCTTGACACTATACCTTAAACCCTAATCCCTCAACCATCAACCCTAATCCATCAACCCTTAAACCCTTAACACCACAAACCTTAAACCCTCAACCATTAAACCATTAAACCCTAAATCCTTATACCCTCAACCATTATCCACCCATCTCCTCCCTTATCTCCATCACCTCCATCTCTCCCCTATCTCTCTCACCCCTCTCTCCATAGGTTGTAAGTCTCTCACTTGTATATCTCTTAGTGATCTCTAGATATTTCCCTCCCTCTCAACCTCTATCCCTCCTCCTTACCCCTCTTTCCCTCAAGTTGTGAACTTCTCTCTCCCATTTTTCTCTCTCCCCTCACCTCTCTCCCCATCACCTCTCTACCTCTCCCCTCTATAGGTCTCTCAATCACTCTTTGTCTAGCTCGCCATCCCTCCTTAGCCATCTAGGTCTCTCACTCCTTGTCTCATTACCCACCCCTCTCCCCCTCTATCTCTCTCACTCCTATATCTCCCCTGTCTCTCACCCCTCTCTCCATATGATGTAGGTATATCACCTCTATATCTCTCAGAGATCTCTAGTTATCTCCTTCCCTCTACACCTCTCTCCTTCCTCCTTACCCATATTTCTCTAAAGTTGTGAATATAACTCTCCCATTTTATTCTATCTCTCCCCTCACCTCTCTATCTCTCACCTCTCTCTCCCCCTCACCTCTCTACCTATCTCCTCTTTAGGTCTCTTAGTCACTTCTTTTCTACCTCTCCATCTCTCCTTATCCATATCATTTTATTCTATCTCTCCCTTCACCTATCTACCCTCAACCTTTAAACCTTTAAAACATTAAACCCTCTAACCTCTACCCTACACATTAAACCCACAACCATAATACCTTAACCATATACCTTAAACCCTTAACACCTTAAACCTCAACCCTCAACCCTCTACCCTAAACATTAAATTGTCAAACCTAATCCCTTGACCTTATACCTTAAACCCTTAATCCCTTAATCCTCAACCCTCAACTTTCGACCCTCTACCCTATAAATTATACGCTCAACCCTAATCCCTTAACCCTAATCCCTAATCCCTCAACTATGTATGTTAAACCCTCAACCCTCAACCATTAAACTCTCAACCCTTAAACCATCAATCCTTAAACCATCTACCCTCTACCCTATACATTAAAATTAACCCTAATGCATCAACTCTATACCTTAAACCATAATCTCTGAATGCTCAACCCTTAAACACTATTCCCTTAATCCCTCAACCCTTAAACCCTAAACCCTTGACCCTTTAACCTTAAAGCATTAAACCCTTAACCCTTAAACCCTAATACCTTAACCCTTAACCCTGAACGCTATCCCTGAAGCCTCAACCCTCTACCCTAATCCCTTAACCCTCAACCCTCAAGCCTAATCCCTCAACCCTATATGTTCACCCTGAACCCTGAACCCTAAACCTTGAACCCTGAACCCTGAACCTTGAACCCTCAAACCTCAAACTCTGAACCCTTAAACCCTAATCCCTTAACCCTAAACTCTAAACCCTAAACCCTCAACCCTAATCCCTCAACCCTCAACTCTTAAACCTTAAACCCTAAACCCTCTACCCTTATTCTATGCCTTAAACCCTAATCCATCAACCCTTAAAACCTCAACCCTTCAATCCTTAATCCCTCAAACCTTAAACCCTTAAACCCTAAAATTCCAACCCCTAAATACCCTTAAACTCTATACCCTCTAAACTAAACCTTGGACACTCAACCTTGAACACTATCCCTCAACCTTCAAACCTATACCCTATACCCTATACCCTCAACCCTCATCAATATTCCTTATACCATGAACCTTACACCCTGAACTCTATATCTCAAACACTCAACCTTGACATTATCCCTCAACTGTAAAATCTCAACCCTCTACCCTAATCCATCAACATTATACCTTAAATCCTCAACCCTCAACCCTAATCCATCAACCCTATATGTTAAACCATCAAACCTTAACCCTCAACCCTCAACCCTCAACCCTTAAACTCTCAAACCTTAAACCCTCAACCCTAATAAATCAACCCTAAAGCTTAAACCCTAATATCTTAATCCTCAACCCTTAAACCCTAATCCCTTAAGCCCTCAATCCTTATACCCTAATCCCTTAACCCTCAACCCTAAAGCCTCAATCATCAACATTTTAACCTTAAACCCTAAACCCTATCCCTAAACCCTCTACCCTCAACACTATACCTTAAACCCTAATCCTTCAACCCTTGAACCTTCAACCCTTAAACCCTCAAACCCTTAAACCCATACCCTATACACTTAACCTTGAACATTATCCATCAACCTTAAAACCTCTACCCTATACCCATACCCTCAACCCTATACGTATGCCCTAAACCCTTAGCTATCATCCATATTCCTTATACCCTCAACCTTAATCCTTGAACCCTATATCTTGAAACTCAACCTTGAACATTATCCCTCAACTTTAAACTATCAACCCTCTACCCTAATCCCTCAACCCTATACCTTAAATCCTCAACCATCAACCCTGAATCATAATACCTCAACCCTATATGTAAAACCCTCAACCCTCAACTCTCAACTCTAATCTTCCAACACCCAACCATTAAACTCTCAACCCTTAGACCTTCAAACCTTAAACCCCGTGTCGTAGAAAAATGGCCCCTTGTCATTTTCATGGCCTTTTAGGTCTTGTTTCATGGTGTTAGAACTATGTTGCTCTAATTTTATGTTGTAACATGGCTTGGACATGCATATTTAGGTACTAAAATTGAAAGAAAGACATCTTGTGAAGGTGTTGAGAAGTGTTGTAAGAAATTTCTACATTCTTCTAGACTTTATTCATTACAATTCACCTAAAAATCACCTTTTTACAACATCCTTTCAAGCACTTTGAAGCTGCCATTGACATTACTTCAGATTTGCATCATCAAGGGTTTGGTAAGTTAATATAAATTGCATGTTGTTGTTTTATCATTCCTTTGCATTTCATTATTTTATTAAAGGTTTGATTACAAAATGTGGGGATTGACCAAGGCAAACCCCTATTCACTAACCTTAAACCATTTTCCCTTATTGCATTTTTGTTTGCAGACCTAGGTATGTAGATTTGACAAGATTTTTGGTGTTGAAGATTGGTTTACAAGTTAACTAGGTGCTTCAAGTCAACTTAAGTCTATTTCAAGCTTGGAGAAGGTTTTTTGTCCATTTCCCGCAAAATTGACTTCAGCAACCTGACAAGTAGTGATTTCCAGATCTGGTGTTGTAGAGTTATCTCCTAAATTTTTAGAAATTTTGGAGAGGAATGATTCGCCACTTGTGGTGAATGAGTCCCACCTTACAATTGAAAATCTAAATTTTGTCAAATTCTGGATCCCGACAGACAGAAACTTGTTTCTGATAGTTTTTCACCAAGAGGAGGACTGATTCACCACCCCAGGAGAATGAGTCCCACTGTGAAAAATTAGTGATTTCAACTAGCATCCACAACATTCTAGATTCATTATATTATTCTCGAGTGCACTATTATTTAACTCATTCCTTTTTGTTCTGCATATTTTCTTCATTTAGTTCATTATTGCATTACATAATGTGTTTTCAAACATAGCTCTAATTTCACTTTTGCATTCATTTTCATTCATTAAGATTAGTTAATTGCATTCATTTAACTTCATTTAAGTTAGATAACATTACACATAACATTAATTGAATGAACCATTAGCATTTTTGCTCCTATCTCTCTCTTTTTAGGTGAAAATCCCTAGAAGTGCAAGAGTTGTCCATAGGAGCCAAAAATCAACAGTTCATTTTGGTGAACCTAACTTTTGAGCAATTTGCATTTCTGATTTAATTTACATATTGCATCCTGGTTTACATTTTCATTAACATTCAATTAGTACATTGTTTTGTTTTTGCATTTTAGGACATTTTATCTTGCATTAGTGAAAGCTTCATTTAGATTTTATTTTTGCATTGCATCTCATTGAAAAAAATTAAAAATATGCATTCTGTGGAACATTAAAATAACATTAAAATTTTGAAAAAAAACAAAACCATCATACTGGGACTCATTCGCCACCCAGGGTGAATCAATCCCTGTGTACTTTTCAAACAACATTTCAAACATCTTTCTAGAATTTTTCTGCATTACAGTTTACTGTTCCTGCATTCTATTTTAATTTCTAGATTCTTTGTTTTTAATCTTTTATTGCATCCTAGTTTATTTGCATCATGGAATTTTCTTTCAATAATTTTTGGAATTCATTAAAGTCATTGGTAGACATATCTAATTGTGCCTTTGGATTTGACCCTAATGACCTTGAACAACCTCATGATTTTCCTCCATGTGAAGTAGACATCATTAGAGAAGATGATGCTAGCATGAACAAGTTCTACAATGTTTTCCTTGTTAATTTAGAAGCCAATGCAACCTTTTATCCCTCCATGAAGTCACATGATATTCCTACTGTTGCACCTCCTAATCATTTTGCATATTTACATCCTGAAATCAATGGTGAACCTATGATTCCTCCTTCAAGTGGATCTAGTTCCCTTAACCAAGTGCACTCACACCCCTTTTATGATCACAAAGTCACAAACACTTCTATTAACCTTGAAGAGACATATGGTAAATTATTCACTATCTTAAGTAAACAAGGTTGAGACACAAAACATGAACATGACATCCATCAACTTCTTGAACAATAATCAACTGAAGTACACACAACAGGACTAGGATAATAAGATCCTTCTCATCTTGATAAACATCCTCTTCAACCTAGGAGACTTCAGGAAGCTAGAATAATGATCTTGAATGCTCCTCCTAACTTAAACATTCTCCTTCCACGTGAACAATTATTATCCCCTTCTAATGACAAGGGTGCTAGGATCCCTATGGGTCCTCTTCCTCCTATTCATGAACAAGGCGAATCTAGCAAGCACAAACGACCTTACAAACTCAAAAAGATCAAGTTTCCTACACATCCTCCTCCTAAATATGAAAGGAGACTTCAATTGATTTTAAACAAAGGTATTATACTATTACCACCTTCCAATAGGTTGGTTATTCTCCCTAACATACCATTCTCCACATATCATATTTCAAATATCATCGTATTTTTGGACATCAAACAAAAGAATGTCAAACATTGAAGGAAATACTGGGTAAGTGTCACTTCATTGATATCGATTCCTTCCCTGTCATACATTAAAACAATATAAAACCCTTTGTCATTTCATAGTTGTATAATTCCCTATTCTCACTATTGCATGATTCTTTCACATCACCCACCTCAGCTCATTCTTGTCTTTACACTTTGTGGAAAGCAAAAGCTACTAGACTTGTCCTTGTAATGTATTTGTCTTTGCCTCTTAACTATGTCATTCCTTTTCCACTTATCCATTTAAGATTGAGAAATGTATAACTTAGTTAATGGTTGACTTAAATTTGCATTACTTTTCCCTTTGTCCTTTTTTCATTTTCATGTGTGTATTGTGTTCCCCTGTAACGTGCATTTGATGTTCCCTTTGTACACTTCTTCTATTCATATCTCTCTTCTTCTATATGTTGTACATTGTCCTTTTTTATTTTGTTTTTTTTTCCTTTTGGGGATGATGCAAAGCATGGAGATGCCCTATGTCTCTTCCATGTTGACCCAAAAGGTCCTTGTCTTTTTCATTTTTTTTTGTTTTTTTCCTTTTGGGGATTATACAAAGCGTAGATACGCCCTATGTCTCTTCCATGTTGACCCACAAGGTCCTTGTCTTTTTCTATTTTTGTTTTTTTCTCCTCTTCGGGGATGATGCAAGGCATTGAGACCGAAATGTCTCCTTCATGTTGACCCAAAAGATTTTTCATTTTCTTTCACCTTTTCTTTTTTCATTTCACTTGTGTTTTCCTTTTGGGGACGATGCAAGGCATCGAGACCGCAATGTCTCTTACATGTTGACCCAAAATGGACTTTCATTTTCTTTTATTTTCACTCTCTTTGTGTCATTCTTCTAGTTCTCTGTGATTTGGGGAATGATGATAGTTTCATGCTCTTTCATTAACACATTACATCAACGAACATACTAACCCCAAATCCATAGATCCCTTATGTGTTTGGTGTGTTTTATTTTCTGGGGGGCAATTCCCTTCAAAACATAACTTGTGTTTTATCTTGACATGATGCAACCTAACTTCAAAACATATGACTTGTCATAGGGCTTAACAATATTGGTTCTCATGCCTTGTTTTCCTTTTCCTTTTTCTTTTTATTTTTTTCTCTACTTTAAAGTAATTTCTCATAGAATGATGTGTAGCAATTCCTTTAAAGTGGGGGGCATACATCACCATGATTCATTTTCATTTTGGGTGCCTAGTGCAGCCTTTCCATTTACATGATGTGTTTGTCACTTTATGGATGACATTGGGTGTGATGTCCTTCATAAGTGTGATCTATCTCATCATATTACATTCCTCTTGGTGGCCTGATGTGACGCACTACATCCCCTAAGTTGTGAATATACTATTCTTTGATTGGTCCTCTCTTGGAGACATTAGACACAATGTTCCCTAAGTGGCTGACCTTGCATGAACTAAACAAGACTCCTTTGAACATCTTTTACACTTTCATATTTTTTTTTGCATTTTACATTTTTTCCATTTTGCATAACGCAACTTGCATGACTGTGGTACCTTTCTCTTTTTGTTCATGAACATTTTTTTCTTTGTGGTACCTTGGTAAAGTTATCAACGAGTATAAATTTAATATGGTTGAGTTAGAATCCCACCTAGTGGCATGACTTTTCCCCATAGCCACTTTTGTGTTTGTGAGTGCATACCAACCAGTGTATGTATCTTACCTTTTTGGGATTTCTCACCTCGCGAACAACTAGTTTTATGGCCCCAGAGTGAGTACATTTGGGCCTTCTCACCCAATGGATTGTCCTATGTTTTGTTGCCCTAGAGTGAGTACACATTATATTTTTCAAACAATCAACCTAGATGTAATCCACAACTAGTTGGATTGACGATCGAAGCTTCATCCAATTCATTCTCAACACTTGTGTGTTCTTTTGTTCTTATGTTTAGTTTTCCATGGGTTCTTCATCCTGGGGGCTTGATCATATCTCTTGATCGTTGTCATTCCATCTTGCTAATGCAAGTGCATTTGAACCCTCCTCTCGATGTTCATGGCTACTTTAGTGTGAGTTTGAAGTAGGTTCATCCTCTCACTAAAGTGGGGGCTAAATGTGTCATAGAAAAATGGCCCCTTGTCATTTTCATGGCCTTTTAGGTCTTGTTTCATGGTGTTGGAACTATGTTGCTATGATTTTATGTTGTAACATGGCTTGAACATGTATATTTAGGTACTCAAACTGAAAGAACGATGTCTTGTGAAGGTGTTGTGAAGTGTTGTAAGACATTTCTACATTTTTCTAGACTCTATTAATTACAATTCACTTAAAAATCACCTCTTTACAACATCCTTCCAAGCACTATTCAAGCACCTTGAAGCAGCCATTGAAATTACTTCAGATTTGCATCATCAAGGGTTTGGTAAGTTAATAGCAATTGCATGTTGTTAGTTTATCATTCCTTTTCATTTCATTATTTTATTAAAGGTTTGATTACCAAAAGTGGGGTTTGACCAAGGTAAACCCCTATTCACTAACCTTAAACCATTTTCCATTATTGCATGTTTGTTTGTAGACCTAGGTATGCAGATTTGACAAGATTTTTGGTGTTGAAGATTGGTTTACAATTCAACTAGGTGCTTCAAGTCAACTTAAGTATATTTCAAGCTTTGAGAAGGTTTTTTGTCTGTTTCCTACATAATTGACTTTGACAACCCAACAAGTAGTGATTTCCAAATTTGGTGCTGCAAAGTTGTCTCCTGATTTTTCAAAAATTTGGGAGAGGAATAATTCACCACCTATGGTGAATGAGTCACATCTTAGGACTGAAACTATGAATTTTTTCAGATTCCAGCTCCCGACAGACATAAACTTATTTTCGATAGTTTTTCACCAGGAGGAGGATTGATTCACCACCCTGGGTGAATGAGTCCCACTATGAAAAATCAATGATTTCAACCAGCATCCACAACATTCCAGATTCACTAGATTTTACCCAGGTGCACTCTAATTTAACTCATTCCTTTCTATTCTACATATTTTCATTTAGTTCATTATTGCATTACACAATGTGTTTTCAAACATAACTTTAATTTCACTTTTGCATTCATTTTAATTCATTCAAATTAGTAAATTTCATTTATTTAACTTCATTTAGGTTAGAAAATATTACACATAACATTAATTGAATGAACCATTAGCATTTTTTCTCCTATCTCTCTCCTTTTAGGTGAAAAACCCTAGAAGTACAAGAGTTGTCCATAGGAGCCAAAAATCTACAGTTCAAACCCTCAAACCCTATACCTAAATATTGTACCCTCAACACTATGCCTTAAAACCTAATCCATCAACCCTTAAACCCTATATCCTTAAACCATTAATCCCTCAAACCTTAAACCCTTAAACCCTAAACTCTCAAACCATAGATACCCTTAAGCCCTTATCCCATACCCTATAGAGTTAACCTTTGACACTCAACCTTGAACATTATCCCTAAACCTTCAAACTTCTACCCTATATCCTATACCCTCAACCCTATATTTATAACCTAAACCCTCAACCCTCATCCATATGCCTTATACCCTCAACTGTAAATCCTAAACCCTATATCTTAGAAACTCAACCTGGAACATTATAACTCAATTGTAAAATCTCAACCCCATAATCCCTCAACCCTATACCTTAAATCCTCAACCCTCAACCCTAATACCTCAACCATATACGTTAAACCCTCAACCATAAAACGTCAACCCTCAAACCTCAACCCTAATCCTTCAACCCTCAACCCTTAAACCCTAATCCCTCAAACCTCAACCCTAAAGCCTCAATCCTTAAAACTTCAACCCTAAAACATATCCCTCAACCTTTTACACTCAACCATTAAACCCTCAATCCTTAAACCATTAAACCTTTAAAACTTAAACCCTTAAACCCTAAACTCTCAACCCCTAGATACCCTTAAAACCTATAAACACTTGGTCCAGGAGCACCTAGATCATGTAATGCCTTTAAAAGGCTAAAATTGTTAAATTTGTAATGTTCAAGACCAAATGATGTTTCAAGGCCATGTAAAGGCCAATTTTAATGTATTCAAGTCATGTAATGAGTCATTAGGAGGTCAAGGTAGGAAAAATGCAAAACTTGCATTATTGCAATATTGTTGAAAGTTGTTACATTGACAAAAAGCAATAAAATCAGGCATATTAAGAGTAAAAAGGTAGTTTACACCGATGGAGGAGTTGAAGAATCAATTACTAAGTTGGAAAAATATATAAAAAACATTGTAAGGCGTGAAGGAAGAGAATTTTTGTATTCTTGTATTCAGATTTTGAAACAAAACGCTTGTTTTTCTGGGTTGCAACATTCTTACATAGTTTCTATCTTTGTATTAATACTTAAGAATTCTAAAAAACACTTTTGTGTGATATTTGTTAGGAAGAAGTTAGTTTCCATTTCAAAGAGTTTGGAGGTCATTTTTTAAGAAACAAAAGAATAAAAGAAAACTTCATGTGCCTCGAGCAAAGTTGTTTTTCATAGTGGTTTTGAGAGTCTAATAAGGAAATTAAAACCTACTCCACCGAATTAGGCTTCTAGATCAGTGGAGTAGGGTTAGATTATGTTGTTTATTGTTGTGGTTAACTTGGTTCTTGCAGAGGAATCAAGGATACAATGTTGGAGTTGCTACTAAAATGTTTTTGAAGGGTTTTTCAACCAAGAGTTGCTGCTATAGTCATGGATATGAAAGAATGGTAGCTATAGTGGGTTGGTGAAGGTTCCTTGAACATTTTTCAGTCATTTCTAAATGTGTTATGTACAAGAAATGACTGGTGAATTAAAGGTTTGCATGGTTCATTTTTTGAAACCCTCACTATTTTTTGTGTTTTCACCCTATAACCAAGGGTTTGATGGATCAGTATGTATTCAAGCCTTTTAAACCTTAAAAAATGAAGAATCCTGAGTTTGGAAGTGTAACTAAAGACTGTTTATTGTTCTTTGATGATTTCGTGGTGCAATAAGGGTAGTTGCTTTGTATTTGTGACCTAATTTGGTGCTTTTCAAGCAGATAGTCCATTGGTTTTTAAGAATTTTCCAAAACAAGCATAATTTCTTTTGTGACATGTTAATGTTGGCTCTAATGGGTCCTTAGAATAGTCGAGGGTGTCTGGAGATTTAGTCTGAGTTGCTTAGTATACCCGCTTTAAGGGTCTGGATGTGCTAGTAGGATATTGGAACCTACATGTGAGAAACTGAGTTTTCTAATGAAACAATGAAAGAGTGATTATAAAAGGGTGAATATTGCTCTATTTATGGTATTAAGGATGTTTCTAAGTTGGGGTAAGGTATAAAAGATATGTATGATGGTTTTGGTGTTTTTGAGCAAGGTATTCCTTATATGCATGAGTGGTGTCTTGACTACAGTGTAGGTAGACCTGATGTTATTATTGAATGGTTCAATCAAAACAAGATGCAATTGGTGTCTTGAATGATTGATAACTGGTTATAGCAATAAGGATTGGATTGTTGTTAGTTTTCCTTGTGAAGTAAGTTGCTAAGGTGAGTGAATTGGTGCTAGTAGAAGAGTATGGACTATTTTCAGTGATTTAAATCTGGTTATTGTTTTGATACGAACATTTTGACGTTGGATGAGTTGGATTGGAATCTGATTAATGAATTGAATAAGTATTTTGTTGCCTTGAAGAATGATTATATTGATATACTATGATGTTTTTTGCTGAGTTAAAGAATTTGATGAATTTTGTTGAGATGATAGTTGAGTTTTGGTGAAAGTTAAGTGAATTCTTGAAGTTTGTATATTTTATCTTCTCCTGATTCTATTTGGGATTGAAATCCCTTGAATAAATGATGGTGTTGAGGGGTTTGGTATGATGCTCTACATCAAATTGGTATTAGAGCCTGAAGATGATCTGGGAAAGTTGTTTATGGTTAAGTTGTTGCTGATAGTAGGTTGAGATTGTTGGTTGGTTGTGGGTGCTTATCCATCTAAGCTACATTGAGAAAGTCCAAGAGAATAGGGAGAGTAAGCAAAGAAACCTAGGTGAGGCAAGCTAAGTTGTGTTTCAGTTAGAACCTGATGGATTCTTGTCTGAAGAAGCATTGAAGAGTTGCAGCCCTGATGAAGGATACTCCACTGATGGGAGTAGTGGAAGATGAAGATGAAAGGTGATTGAGAAGGTCAAGAAGAGTATGCAAGGACAATCTTGTTTCCTTGGTTGAAAGTGTGCAAGGATAGTCCTGTGTCCTTGGTTGAGCAAAGAGTTGGTGAGAATATGTAAAGGATAGTCCTGTGTCCTTTTGAAAGAGGAAATAGTTTGTGAACCTAATGAGGAAGAATGTGAAAGGTAAAAAGGAAAAGAGAAGGTACAGATGAAGAAAACAAGATGAAAAAAGAAAGCAAGGATAAAGTGAAGACAAATGAAGATGAAGAAGGAATAAGAAAAAGGTAGATTTGATTTTTGTTTTGCAGGTACAAGTGAAGATGATGCAACATGTTTCTAAGGGACTTGGAAAGGTTCTGTTGGTTGGTTGTATGGTTCAAGAGCACCCAGATCATTTAATGCCTTCAAAAGGCTAAAATTGTTAAATTTGTAATGTTCAAGTCCAAATGATGTGTCAAGGCCATGTAAAGGATGATTTTAATGTATTCAAGTCATGTAATGAGTCACTAGGAGGTCAAGGTAGGAAAAAATGCAAAACTTGCATTATTTCAATATTGTTGAAAGTTGTTACATTGACAAAAAGCAAGAAAATCAAGCATATTAAGAGTTAAAAGGTAATTTACACCGATGGAGGAGTTGAAGAATTAGTTACTAAGTTGGAAACATCTATAAAAAAACATTGTAAGGCAGGAGGAAGATAATTTTTGTATTCTTGCATTCAAATTTTGAAATAAAACCCCTTGTTTTTTTGGGTTGCAACATTCCTACATAGTTTCTATCTTTGTATTGATAGTTAAGAATTCTAAAAAAATAGAATTTTGTGTTATATCTATTAAGAAGAAGTTAGTTTCCATTTCGAAGATTTTGGAGGTCAATTTTTAAGAAACAAAAGAATAAAAGGAAACTTCTCGTGCCTTGGGCAGAGTTGTTTTTCATAGTGGTTTTGAGAATCTGATAAGGAAATTAAAACCTACTCCACTAAATTAGGCTTGTAGATCAGTGAGGTAGGGTTAGATTAGGTTTTTTATTTTTTTGGTTAACTTGGTTTGTGTAGAGGAATCAAGGATACAACGTTGGAGTTGTTTCTATAGTGTTTTTGAAGGGTTTTTCAACCAAGAGTTGCTGCTACAGTCATGGATATGAAGGAATGGTAGTTGTAGGAGGTTGGTGAAGGTTTCTTGAGCATTTTTAGTCATTTCTAAAAAGGTGAATTAAAGGTTTGCAAGGTTCATTTTTTTGAAACCCTTATTGTTTGTTGTGTTTTCACCCTATAACCAAGGGTTTGATGGATCAGTATGTATTCAAGCCTTTTAAACCTTAAAAAATGAAGAATCCTGAGTTTGGAAGTGTAACTAAAGGTTTTTTATTGTTCTTTGATGATTTGGTGGTGCAATAAGGGTAGTTGCTTTGTATTTGTGACCTAATTTGGTGCTTTTCAAGTGAATAGTCCATCGCTTTTTAAGAATTTTCCAAAACAAGCATACTTTCTTTTGTGACGTGTTAATGTTGGCTCTAATGGGTCCTTAGAATAGTAGAGGGTGTCTAGAGATTCATTCTGAGTTGCTTAGTATACCTGCTTTAAGGTTCTGGATGTGCTAGTAGGATACTAGAACCTATATGTGAGAAATTGAGTTTTATAATGAAACAGTGAAAGAGTGATTATAAAATGGTGAATAATGCTCTATTTATGGTATTAAGGATGTTTCTAAGCTGGGGTAAGGTATAAAAGACAGGTATGATGGTTTTGGTGTTTTTGAGCAAGGTATTCCTTATATGCATGAGTGGTGTCTTGACTGCAGTGTAGGTAGACCTGATGTTATTATTGAATTGTTCAATCAAAATAAGATGAAATTGGTGTCTTGAAGGATTGATAACTGGTTATAGCAAGAAGGATTGGATTGTTGTTATTTTTCCTTGTAAAGTAAGTTGCTAAGGTGAGTGAATTGGTGCTAGTAGAAGATTATGGACTGTTTTCAATGATTTAAGTCTGGTTATTGTTTTGATACAGACATTTTGAGATTAAAGATGAGTTGGATTGGAATCTGATTAATGAATTGAATAAGTGTTTTGTTGCCTTGAAGAATGAGTATATTGATATACTATGATGTGGTTTGTTGAGTTAAAGAATTTGATGAATTTTGTTGTGATGATAGTTGAGTTTTGGTGAAAGTTAAATGAATTCTTGAAGTTTGTATATTTGATCTTCTCCTGATTTTGTTTGGGATTGAAATCCCTTGAATAAATGATGGTGTTGAGGGGTTTGGTATGAGGCTCTGTATCAACCCTATACCCTATACACTTAACCTTGGAAACTCAACCTTGAACATTATTTTTCAACCTTCAAGCCTCTACCCTATACCCTATACCCTCAACCCTATACTTATGCCCTAAACTTTCAACCATCATCCATATGCATTATACCTTCAACTATAAACCCTGAACCCTATATGTTAGTCAACCTTGAACATTATCCCTTAATTATAAAATATCAACCCTCAACCCTAATCCCTCAACCCTATACCTTAAATCCTAAACCCTCAACCCTCAACCCTCAACCCTCAACCCCTATACCATATACATTAAAATATTAACCCTAATACATCAAACCTATACCTTAAACCCCAATCTCTTAATGCTCAACCCTTAAACCATAAACCCTTGACCCTTTAACCTTAAAGCCTTAAACCCTCAACCCGTAAACTCTAATCCCTTAACTATCAAACCTAAACCCCATACATAAAGCCTCAACCTTGAACCCTTAAACCTTAAACCCTAAACCCTATCCATAAACCCTCTACCCTCAACACTATACCTTAAACCCTAATCTCTCAACCCTTAAACCCTCAATTCTTAAACCCTTAATCCCTCAAACCTTAAACTCTTAAACCCTAAACTCTCAACCCCTAAATACCCTTAAACCCTAATCCTATACACTTAACCTTAGACACTCAACCTTCAAACCTCTACCCTATACCCTACATCCTCAACCCTATACTTATCCCCCAAACCCTCAAACCTCATCCATATGCCTGATACCATCAGCCTTAAACCTTGAACCCTATATCTTAGACACTCAACCTTGAACATTATCCCTCAACTATAAACTCTCAACCCTCTACCCTAATCCCTCAACCCTTTACCATAAATCCTTAACCCTTAACCCTCAACCTTAATCCTTTAAGCCTATATGTTAAACCATCAACCCTCAACACTCAACCCTCAACCCTCAATCCTCAACCCTCAACCCTCAACCCTCAACCCTCAACCCTCAACCCTCAACCCTCAACCCTAATCCTTTAACCATCAATCCTTAAAATCTCAACCATTGAACCCTCAACCATTAAACCCTCAACCCTCAACCCCTCTACCATATACATTAAACCCTTAACCCTAATACATCAACCCTATAACTTAAACACTAATCTCTTAATGCTCAACCCTTAAACTATATTACCTCAAGCCCTCAACCCTTAAACTCTAAACCCTTGACCCTTTAACCTTAAATCCTTAAACCTTCAACCCTTAAACCTTAATTCCTTAACCCTCAACCCTAAACCCTATCCCTAAAGCCTCAACCCTTAAAACTTAAACCCTAAACATTCTACCCTTGACACTATACCTAAAGCCCTAATCCCTCAACCCTTAAACCCTTAAGACCTCAAACCTTAAACCCTTAAACCCTTAGCTCTCAACCCCTAGACACCCTTAAACCCTTAAACCCTATACCCTATAAACTTAACCTTGGACACTCAACCTTAAACATTATCCCTCAACCTTCATACCTCTACCCTATATCCTATACCCTATACCCTATACGTATTCCCTAAACCCTTGACCCTCATCCATATGCCTTATACCCTTAACCTTAAACCTTGAACCCTATATCTTAGAAACTCAACCTTGAACATTATCCCTCAACTATAAACTATCAAACCTCTACCCTATACCCTCAACCATATACTTAAGCCCTAATCCATCAATCCTCAACCCTATACCTTAAACCCTAAAACCTACACCCAAAAACCCTCATACCTATACCCTATAACCTCATCCTTATACCCTAAACCCTAAATATTATACCTCAACCCTATACTTAAAACCTAATCCATACACTCTCAACCCAAGTCACCCTTTGCCTTATATACCCTCAATCCATATTGTAAACCCTAAACCAAATATCCTAAACCATAATCTCTATACCTTACACACTTAATATTATACACTCAACAAGCTAAATATTATCCCTCAACTGTAACCCTCTACCCTCTACCCTCTACCCTAAAAACTATACCCTCGGGTCCTTATATACCCTAAACCCAAAACCCTTACATACATACATACAAGCATACATACATACATACAAGCATACATACATACATACAAGCATACCTATATACATACATATAAGGATACATACATACATATATACATACAACCATACAAACATACATACAAGCATACATACATACATACATACATACAAACATACATACATATAGGCATACTACATACATACATACATACATACATACATACATGCATACATACTACATACATACAAACTTACATCCAATCAAGCATATATATACACACATAAATACAAATATATATACAAAAATACATACATCAAACATACTTAACAAACTTGAACATAAAACATTCCAAGAAAGACAATGTGAGTACGGTATAACGCGCTTGCGTTATGTAAAACTTTCAATAAACATACATTAAACTTTCAAAAAATATGCAACAAACTTTTTCAAAAAAGAAAAAATGCACAACAAAACATAATGCATCGTGTTATAATGTGACTGAGTTATAACGCGCTCATGCTATATGTAGCTTTGGGAATCCCCAAGACTTAGGCTTTGGATTTGCTTTGGATTTCCAACCCAAAGGCTTGGAGTGACTTCTCAATGTCCAAATATGTGTTTTTGCATATTCTACAAGATTTCACATAATCTTGTTTGTGCTAACCATCAAGTTTTCACATGTTTCAAGGTTGAACAAATCAAATGCCTGGGTAATGTTAGGCTTTCTCTTAGCTATTTAACAATGTAATTTTTTTCACATTTTGACAATGTTAAGCCTTTCATCTTTAATTTTATTTTGTTTGTGCATCTGTTTTTAGGAAAAAACTAGTGTTTAGTATTTTTTACTTTATAATTTAACCATTCATTGACATTTTAAATAAATTACATTTTTATAAACTACACTCTATTATCCACATATTAAAATTAAATAACTTGATTTTAAATTAGTTTTCAAAATTTATAGGGGTAGCACAACCAAAATTCTGCTTTTCAGGATGTGTCCACTTTTAAAATTAGTAAAAAATAAAATATTCATTAAAAATTTATCATAAAAATTAGGCATAAACTACATGTTATATAATTTCTCACTGAAGCGATTTTAAAATTACAAAAAAAAAGTTAACCTTTTGAGGGAGCCACAAAACATGCTCTGCTATGTTTTTTGATAGAAATGACACCAATTTCTATGGCTCCCGTTTTTGAACCCCTTAATCTATACCATTTTCAAAAAAATAATAGTTTAGAAAGTAAATTTAGAGCACTACAAACATTTTTTTTGCTGCATCTTAAAATTTTGAGTGCAACTATGCTCTATTTCTCATCCAAGGTTAGTATTTCCTGATTTCAGGAAAAAAAAAGTGGCTACTTAAGACCCCTTTTTTCCCCCATCTTCTTGCACTTACTCAAGATGAATATGGAGAATGGGAGGGGTATGGAGAGATGGAGAGAGATATATATAGATAAAGAGAGAGAGGAAAGAGGGATAGATAGAGATGAAAGAGATACATCTATATATAGATAGGGAGATGGGGAGAGATAAAAAGATAAATATAGAGATATGAAGTGGGGTGGTCCCACAGTAGTGGTTTACAATTTTTGGCCAAACTGGACACTAAAATAATTTTTTCTAACAAAATCTTCACTTTCGAACACCTATAGTGGCTAAACCATGAGAAATTTGAAGATGATGCAAACTAGAGTTTTGTGACATTTTGTTTGTAGATTATAAATATATATTTTTTAAAAAAATTGGAATCAGATTGCACCTCTTTTTCCATCTCCCTCAAAAACTATATTTTTCATAAAACAACATTTTTTAAGGAGTGATGCTCACCGTAGAACACATAGCTTTTTTTTCATGAAGGATAAAATTCTAATTCTTTCAAATTTAGATTTGTAACTCTAGTATCTAGTGTTTCCACTTGGTTAGATAGTGTTTTATTGAATATTTTTTCCTTAATCAAGTTTTGAATTCAAACCAATTACAATTCAAACATAAGTGGACCGTATAACACGTAACTTTTTTTTGTATGTATTGAAATTCAATTTTTTTTTGGTTGGATCAAGGACTTCAATATTTGGTGAACTCATATTTTTCAATTTTTTTTTTGATAATCTTCTATTTTTCCACATGTACAGAACAAAGAGCTTGATTTTCGGTGAGAAACCTACATTCATAAGAAATAAAAAATAAATATAGTAATAAAATTAAATTTATTTAAAATTATACTTTTTGGGAAGATTATAATAAGGACTACATGCTTACAAAAAATAAATTTTAAATGAATTCATTTGATCCCCCAAAAGGTAAATCAAAAATGGTTTTTTATCAACATTTTGATAGGTGTAAAGGAGACTCCATTATAGGTATGGTTTAAAACTAGCGGGGTTCTATCCAAGAGGGTTTGATCTAAGGTAGTTTGATAAAACCCTCTTCAATTGGAATGCTTTAAATGAAACTTTTTAAGGCTTAAATCATTATATTTTCTAAAAATATGTGATTTCAGCAAAAATCAGAATCTCCCAAAAATTGTAAACCAGTTTTGTGGGATGACCCAGACTTGATATATAGAGATAAGTAGAGAGAGGGGGAGACACAGGGGTAGAGAGAGATGGAGAGATAAAAAGATAAATATAGATGGAGATGGAAGAATAAATATGGAGAGATGGATATAGATAGGAAAAAAGATATAGATATAGAGGCCTAGGAAGAGGGAAAGTGGGAGAGAGAGGGATACACATGTCTAGAGATATAAGAGGAGAAAGGAAAATATAGGTAGAGATGAGGATAAAGAAAGAGAGGATGGGGACAAATAAATGGAGAGATAGAGAGAGGGAGAGAGAGAGAGAGAGAGAGAGAGAGAGAGAGAGAGAGAGGGAGAGGGAGAGAGATGGCCATAGGATGGTGATAGAGATAGAGATAGAGAGATGAGAGACAAGGATATATAGAGAGAGCAAACTAGAGAAGTAGAGGTAGAAAAATAGACAAAGAGAGGGAGAGGATAAATAGGGAGATAGAGAGAGGGAGATATAGAGATATATATGGGAAGAGAAAGGGAAGGGAGGTAGAGATAAAGAGATAGATAGGGGGATAGAGATGGAGTGAGTGAGGGAGAGATGGGGAGAGAAATAGAGATAAAATTAGAGAGATATAGAAAGAGCGGGTGATAGGGAGGGAGAGGTGGAGAGGGGGATAGAGATAGAGAGGATATATATATATATGTATGTATGTATGTATGTATAGAGACATTATATATATATATATGCATGTATGTATATACACATACAATAATACACATATATATACATATTTACATATTTACATATATATATATATAGATATATATGCATACATACATACATACATATATATAGAGAGGGGAAGTGAGAGAGATGCAAGAAGAGGTAAGGAGATAGCAATAAGGAGAGAAATAGGAGGGAAGATAGGAGATGGAGATAGGGATTAATATAAAGGGAAGAGAGAAAGAGAGATGTAAAGGGAGAAGAGGGACATGAATAAA
>VDFB02018455.1:0-110304 GCA_007258455.2 Sequoia sempervirens
GAAACCCAAATTAGTTCCCCCCCAACAAGTTTGATCAACAAGGACCCATCTAACAATTGCATTGACTTGACCCCTCCCCAAAACTTCCCTCATAAGATCTTCAGAGAGCTTAGTGACAACTATATGCTTGAGGTCATCCCTGCCTATAAGCACTCCTCTGATTTTGTTAATCTCAACCCAAAGCAATCCATGGATGTGGATATCCTATCCCATGCTATTTTAGATAATTATGATGAATTCAAGGGAGATTTCCCCACATCTAAATGATGGGAGAGAAATTTGGGCTCCAAAAATAAGAACTCCTCTAGTAAAAAGCATGGGGATATCCCTTCTGTAGCTACGGCCCCAATTGTGTTGACCACAAACCATTGTTCCCCCCCCACATGTTTCCTCATGAATTGCATCTCATGGAACATAAGGGGGCTTGAATCCCTTGACAGGAAGTTTGTTATTAAGCATTGTTTAGATACCTATAATTCCATGGACTTCTTGATGTTGCAAGAGATTAAAGCTATTGGATTTGTACTTGAATCCAATATTAACTTCCTTTGGAAAGATGCTATCAAATATTGTACTAACCACCCTAGGGGCAAAGGTGGATTTGTGCTTCTAGTTAACTCGAGATGGGAAAATTATATCACTAGCAATGGGCTCTCCCCTTGTAACAGAGCAGTGTGGATTACTATTAATTACAATAACAATGTCTTTGGCATATTCTCTATTTATACCTCGAATGATTTTAGGGAGAGAGCGAGTCTCTGGGATTGGTTGGCTGCTCTCCCTAATATCCCGTGGCTTGTGGGAGGGGATTTCAATATGGTTGAATCCCAGGAGGACAAAGTTTATGGTCTTTCATTTGCTTGGAAAGACCTAGAAAAAACTCACTGGAATAGAATGAAAAATGCTAAACATTTCTTTGACCCCTTGGCTAGAAATAAAGACACGAATCTAGGCTTATGGCATACTTGGTGTAATTTCCAACAAGGTCCCTCTAGAATATATTCTAGACTTGACCGTTTCTATGCTAATAAAAATTTCTTCTCTATTTTGTTTGATAACTTGGGAAACTTTGTCCTCGTCACCTCCACTTCCCTCTCTGATCACCATCCTATCTCCACTTGTATTAGAATTAATAATTCCCCTATGTGCAGCAAAGGCAAGAATCCCAAGTTTATCCTGAATACTAGTCTTCTTAAAGATGAGGACGCTCTTGTTGCCATTCATATCATTAGACTCATTAACAAGAATAACTTTCCCACTAGCTCTGACACATATAGATGGAACATGAACATTCTTGCTTGGCAGAATCTGTTAAAGACCATTGGCCAAAAAAGGGCCAAAGACTATAGGTTTACTAAAAAAATTTATCCTGAATACTAGTCTTCTTAAAGATGAGGACGCTCTTGTTGCCATTCATATCATTAGACTCATTAACAAGAATAACTTTCCCACTAGCTCTGACACATATAGATGGAACATGAACATTCTTGCTTGGCAGAATCTGTTAAAGACCATTGGCCAAAAAAGGGCCAAAGACTATAGGTTTACTAAAAAAATCTCTCCTCTGACCTTCAAAAAGCTAAAACTAACATCCAATCCAATCCCTCAGACTATGATCTCATCTCTCATGTGATTAATGCTAAGGAAGCCCTTAGATAGCACCAGTAGGTTAAAACTAGAGGTGCCAAAATTAGATCCTGTGCTCATTGGCTACAGTTTGGTGATCGTGGCTCTAAATTTTTCCTTAACCTCATCAAGCATAAATAGTCCAATGAAACTATAGAGAGAATTATAGTTGATAATCAAGAAATAACTGACCTTAACAACATCAAAGAGGCCTTTGCTGAATTTTACCAAAATCTTTTTGCCTTTGAGGATTCAGAGGAGGCTACTTCCCTTAGAAATTGGTGCAGATCTCTTATCCCTAATAGGATCTCCACTATAGATGTTGACCTACTGTCTAGAGATATCTCCTTGGAGGAAATTGAAAAATCCATTAACTCCCTTAATAATGATAAGGCCCTTGGGCCCAATGGCCTCCCTATGGAGTTTTACAAGGCTAATATTAGTTGGATATGCAAAGATCTTCAAGATATCTACTTGGAAGCCCTAGCTAGGGGTTCCCCAGGTAGTTCCATCAACAGGGGTATTATTAAGTTGATTCCTAAGGATGGGGACAAATCTCTCATTAAAAATAAGAGACCTATCACTTTCCTTAATGTTTCCTATAATTTTTTTGCTAAGATCCTGGCTCTAAGACTTGAGAATATCCTACCCAAATTTTGTTTTTTCTACCCAAACTAGTTTCATTAAAGTAAGGTTTATTCTTGAGAATCTGATCACTAGCTGGGAAGCCATGAATTGGGATAATTACTCTCAGCAAAATTCTTCCATTTTTCTTCTAGATTTCGAAAAGGCCTATGATAGGGTGGAATGGAGCTTTATCTCCATGATGCTTGAGGCTTTTGGATTTCCTAGTGTTTTCTGCAATTCTATTAATATGTTGCTCAATGATACTTTTTCCCAGGTTGATGTTAATGGCTCCCTTTCAGACTCCTTCCCCCTTGGTAGATCCATCAGGCAAGGTTTCCCCTTGGCCCCTTCCCTCTTTGTTATTGCCTCTAATGCCATGTATTACATTCTTAGAGATAACTCAATCTCCCCTACTGTCAGGGGCATATCTCTCCCTAATAATGAGGAGCTTATAAACTTCTAATTTGCAAATGATACTGCTATTTTCTTTGAAGCCATTGCTAACAACTTTGAAGCTCTGAAAAACCAACTCAATTTTTTTTGCACTATTTATGGTGCTCGTTTATCCCACTCCAAATCTATATGTCTTGGATGGGATGAGTAGTCCCCTGATTGGTTTAAAAACTATTATTTTCAATGGGGGGTCCTCATAAAATTGTGAGATATCTAGGCTTACCTTTTTCTATTGAACCCTCCTTTAAGGATATGTGGTCTTGGGTTAAAGTTAAAATCACTAAGAAGTTGGATAAGTGGCACAACAGATATTTATCCTTGGTTGGTAGAGCTCAAGTCTACCAAAAAATTCTTTCTTCCTACAATATCTACTATTCTTCAACTTGGATGTTCAGTAATTACCAAATATTGGAAATACAAAAGGCCATCAGAAACTTTCTCTGGTCTGATGGTAAAGGAAATAGAAATATTCATGTTGTTAAATGGGATTGGTGCCATACTGATAAGCTCCTTGGGGGTTTGGGCCTGAATGATCTTAAACTCCAAGGGATTGCCCTTGTCGCCAAGTGGATTTTTCACTCTATGGATGGTAATGATCCATGGAAGATCCTTTTTAGGAACAATATGGAAAGGGGATTCCCCAAAAATGCAAAATCTTGAAATAATTTTCCTTTAAATGATCTGATTATTGGAAACTTTCCTATTGTTGTACAAGGATCTATTCTCTTTAGATCCATATGGAAAGCTTGGAATCATGTCAGGAAATATATTACTAACAAGGCCTTCCATGATAATAATCAACTATATGGTGAAAGGTCCATCTGGTGGAACTTGCACTCATCTAGAAAACCCCTCACCCTCTCCCAAGGCTGCTCTGCTAGATACTGGTCTAATATGGGCATTTCTCAATTAGATGACCTCTTGGAGCATGACAGGATAATCAATTGGGATGATCTTAGAAGTAAATTTGATATCCCGGCCTCCCAGAAGAAAACTTATAATATGATTCTTAAAGCTACCAAGGACTTACCTACTACTTTTCATATGGACTCTCATAGATATTTAAACTATAAATGGCCATATGGGACCATTATATCTAAAATCAAAGCTAAAAACATCTACAATGTGATTGGATATAATGATGCCATCATTGACCATGTCAATTTTGTTTGGTACTCCACCCTTGACATCTTCTCTTGGAAGAAATATTTTGATATATTGTGGAAAGGCCCTATTGAGCCTAAGATAAAATGTTTTAAATGGTTGTTGGTTCTTGACAGACTCCTAATTAGAAAAGATAACTCTGTTGTTGATTATTGTAACTTGTACAGACTACCTGAGTCTGGTAGACACATTCTCTTTGATTATATCTTTGCTAAGGAAATTTGGCATATGTTTGGTATCACTTATCCTATGAATATTAATATTCTGGAAATTATTATTGGGCATATTGATGGGATAAAAAAAGATACTAATCTATTTTGGAACATTCTCTCTTCTCATATTTTATGGCAGATTTGGAAATGTAGAAATGAGGAAAGGTATCAAAACAACCCCAGAGTTCTTACTGAGTCTTTTAAACAACTCACATATTTTAAAATCTTCTTGCAGGTTCATACTACTATGCTGATTGATAAGGAAAAGCTCAAAAGGTTCCTGAAGATGGGATATGCCAATTTCTTCATCTTTGAGATGAAGGATGGATATGATTGGAGGGAGAATATGGATAACCTACAGATGTTTGATATGACTTGCAAGAAGCTTAACTAGGAGGTTAAGAAAAACAAAAACTCCCAAAAGGAGAAAATCCTTATGCTTGCACATATCCAGGAGAAGAAAAACATTGTGTGGATGGAGGGATCTATGGGGTGGACTACCTGGGTAGACACCCATGATGATATCTTACACTAGTCTTTTGGTTTCCTTCTTGTATCTATGTATAGGACTATCTAATATGTAGATATCATGATACTCCTGATGTGAGGCTTGGCCTCTTATTTTTGTGCATTTCAATGTAACTAGTTATGTTTTTGTGACCCCCTTATATATAATACAAAAAAAATATAATATATATTTTATATTATAAAAAAGACCATATTAAAAGTCAAATCGTACTACGCATGAAACTAGTGCAAGAGATAGTATAGTGTATGGGGTTTCCTTGGCAGCCGCACCCCCATATGTGGGGGTCGTTGCTATGGGAGCAGTGCCTCCCTATGTGGGATAGCTGTGGGGGTAGCTCCCCCTACCCTCCATAATATATATATATATATATTTTCTTTATTAATTTTGTTGTAAGGATTTATTCCATCTGGCTATTTAAATTAATAATTTATTTTTTTAAATACCTGTGTTAAATAAAAATGCATATGGACCTTCATAGTCAAAAAAAATTCACCAAAAGTTCCAAATAATGTATTTATATTTATATAAATAAATAAATATATTTATCAAACAATTGTTCGAAATGACAACTAATTTTTCATAAAATAAAAGTTTTCTACATAAAGAAATTTATAAATTTATCAGAGGATTTTCAATTTCATAGATTTTGACAGAGGATTACAATTCAATCTTACAAAGATTTCTAAATATTGCTATTGTTTTCTTTTGAAATTTTCAATTGTTTAACAATAATTTTTTATGAGGCTATGTGATTTTACTGTAAATTTTTCTATAGAAATATAAAAATCACATAGAGGTAACAAGTTTTCTACAGAAATATTTTCAACAAAAGAGTAACAAGTTTTCTACAGAAATGTTTTCAACAAATTTTTTTTTACCGAGAAGAATTGAAGATATATATATTTTCTAGAAAATATTCAATCAAATTTTCTTCTTCAGGAAATCTTTCTATTTAGAAAATCTAACAAAACTTCTACTAAATAGAATCTTTGTACAATCTTTTCAAATCAACAAAATAAATAAATAAATAACAAGGAACCTGCTTTTTCTTAAGCTTGAAGAATTGAAAGTTGGAGCAAAGCTTCACCTTCTGAGTACAATTTCCCAAGCCCTTTCCAAAATATCCACTTCCAAAAAGAGGCTAAATACTGAACCAGAAAAATTCCTGAGAACCTTTTTTAATTTTCAACCAAAACCCCCCAAAAACAATTTCCCATCCATTTCCTATTTTCTTCTTCTGTGAAGTGACTTCTTGCCTTTCACAGTTATTGCAATATTCTCTCCTAGAATAATCTTTCAACAAGAGTTTTGCATTTAATTTTACTCACACACATGACTAATCTAAAATATCTTCTAACAAACTCAGATATTTTCTTTTGATAATTTTAAAGAATTTATACTATTTTATTAAATTAAAATTCTACAATTTAATATTATCTTCTATATGTAATTTAAAATTCAATTTCCCATAATAATATCTAAAATGAATTTAATCTAATAAATCTAATTACCTTATAAAAATAAATTTAATTATAAGAATTGAATTACTTTGCAAAATAATTAGATTTAATTAATTAAATTAAATACAAGGCTTCAAACAATACTATTTAAAATTAATTAAATAACACTAAGATCATTAAGAACATTAATCTAACATTAATTTCACAAAATAAACCTTGCATAAATAAATAACAATTAACAAGGAAAACGTAGACATGACAACCAAACATACCAGACATAAACTGATGACACACTGTGACTAGGTTTGTGGCTAGACTAGGAAAAACCTCGTTACTATCTCCCAATCAACAATACCGTTGAGCCTGGACACGCTTAGACCTATGAAACTAGGTGGAGTCGATGTCATGTACCTAGAATCCTACATTCAAACAAACACCGTACATGTATTTACATAAATCATGATTCAAACACACCGTGAAGAGAAAATTGTGGAATCACAGGGCTCACAAGCGAGTGATGTAATCCTGTCCTCTTCACCAATATAGTCACATCAAGACTAAAAAAATAAATATCAATTAAACTACCATGAGCATATATAGCAATATCATCTCAATAAACATCCATGCTAACATAAAGCATATCATAAATAATCACCATCCAAATAGTGTATCATCACATCATAAAATAAATCCACCATCACTTCATTGTCAACGATCATAAAACAATAACACGGTATCAAGGTCTATCAAAGTAAAAACATGTTAGGAAACATAATCAAAACAAAGGGGTACTACATATTCCTAGACCATTTTTAGACTGAAGGATGAAGTTTTGTTGATATACTCTACATTTAAGATTAATATAAAATTGTACTATCTTTGCTAGTGAAGTATTTTTTTTAATGTGTCTCCCACATATATTAATGTTTTTGTAGTATTAATATTTATTTCTTAAATATTTTTCTATTTCCTTAAATTATTTATCATTGTTAAATGAGTTTGTGAGCACTAAGGAACAATTGATTTTATTGTATTTTTATCCAAATTACTAGCATATAGTAGTTATATTCCACTTCTCCCTCATCAAGATGAGTTTATTGATACCATTTCTCTTACATGTTGAGTCAACCCTCTAGTTCATTGATCCTTTGAAACACTTGTTATCTAACTTTTAGAGTCTCAAAGTCTATGTATTGTATGCCATTTCCTTTGTTTTTACACACTATGAATACAATATTAGAATACTTTTTTTGTCTTTTTTTTCTTTTAAATTAGAGTGATTTAATTATTACAAATTATTTATTAAATCTAATGAGAGACATCTACTATACTCATCAATTCTCTAATAGTTCACTTCCACATGTTCAAGTTCAACTTCACATACCAAATCAGTTTCACATACATGAAGATTAATTATGCAAGCACAAATCTAAATTAAAATGAGACATAATTAAGATGTAAATTATAAAACATACATATAAACAAAACTCTATTTTTAACACATTAATAAATCAATTTCTAACAATTTCAACAATATATTCTTCTGTTCAAAATTTAACTAAATATCACATTTAATTTATTTAAATTTTATAAATTTAATTTCACATAAATTATTCTAAACCAAACACATAATCTCACATAATCTTTAGACTTATCATTTCTCTATTATTATGTTAATATGTAAGGATACTTTACTTTCCCTTACAAGAAAGTCTTAATTAATTAAGTATTAATTAATTGCATTTACAAGATGGGAAACAACCAAAATAATCATTTGTTTATGAATATCACCTTCTTTGCCAATAATCAATTTTATAGTTTGGTTTCAGGCCTTCTAGAGTGTGTACTTTGATGTTGTTTTCATATATGTAGGTTACTACATTTGAAATGAGCAGAAAGAGGCCTAAACATGTACTGAATCCACAATCGATCTCATTCAATTAATTTGGGAAAATAGGGAAATAATCTTTAAAAGTAAGAAAAAAAAGGATATGTTAGACAAGGAAAACGAATCAAAATTTCCTCCCAAGGTAATGCCACCCTTAATTGTTTTATGTATTTTGATGTAGTTATCATGTCTAAAGAAAAAGTGACAAAACAATACTTTAATTATTGCAAAGTGATGGTGATGATGATGTTAATGATCACTATCCTCCATGGATCATTAGTAGTTAGAGTATGGTGGGCTTAAACATCATACACTAAGCATTGATGTTTAGTGTGGGCCCCTCTTAATTCAAATTCCGTTCTCGTTAACTCTTTCTAATGTAATATTTTTTTAACTATTTTTGATGTAATCTTTTGTTTTCGTATGAATGTCTTCTCCAAGTTTGAAGCTTTAATTTATTATTAGTGTTGTTTTTTAAGCAATGCCTTCAACAAAAACAAAAAAAATTGACATGAATGTTTGGAATGACTCAACATTAATGATGAGCTTCATTTGATATTTTTAATTTTTAATTTTTCTTGTTTTTGGTTTTTCTATTCTTCCTATTATAACCTTCATTTTATTTGATAAGTAAAGTGTGCCACATAGATCATATCATTTTATTTGATAAGTCTACATCTCACATATTGATCATGCCATTTTAATTTTAGCATTAAAGCTTAATATTTACTATTTGAAATGGAATTATCATAATATTTATAAATAATTAGAAAAAAATAGTATTGAAGACAATGTTTTATATAATAAATTAAGATAGTTTTAAATAGAATAAATAAAAAATAAATTATATAGCAAATTTAAATAATTAAATTAAAATTAAAAAAATTATTAAAAATTATAACATAATTAGATGCAAAAATGTGAAGGTAACTTGACCTAGAATAAAAAGAAATAATTTACTTCTGAATTACATAGCATTTTAAAATTCTGAGAGGCATAGATCTTATTTTCTTTATCAATTAACATATTATATTTTTTGTTTAATATAAATTAATTAATATTTAATTATTTATTTTAATTAAATAATTTAAATTATATTTCCTTTTAATACTATATTAAAAATAAAATATTATTAATAAAAATATATATTTATAATATTAAAAATTATTAGTAATATTTTTTAAAATAAAATATATATATATTTAAATTTTAAAGTTATCCCTAAAAAAATATTTTAGAGAAGATTCAAATTCAATATATATGTTCACAACAAAACTTAAAATTTGTATTTATTTATTACATCAAGTAATTATTTAATAAGTTTACTTAGAATAAGGGTATTATTTAAATATCTAGATAGCTAATAATGACATGTACATAATTTAAAATAAAGTAATACCTTGGTTTTGGAAAACACAGATTCATTTTAAGTCAACATTGGGTCAAACACTTCATCCACCCCTTCATCAAATTTCATCCTTCACTTCACCAAACTTTGCAAAATTTTTGAATACACCAACTCTTTTTGACTTAAGCGTTAATCAAACACAAACTCTAACCTAGCTACTTTGTATGTGAAATGTATCATTTTCCATGCATTTAGCTAAGTTAGTTATCATGTTTGGACTAGTTTATCTTGAAGGTGACGAGTCTATCCTAAATATTTCCAAGTTCATAAACATCCTTTGTCCTAACATCAAAATATCAAACTCAAGTCAAAAGTGTTGTCCCAAAACATTGCAAAGACCACTCTCCACATCACCCACCTTTTCATCCCCCATTATCATCATTGTTCCAAAAAGACTTAGAGTGTCTCTTTTACCTAGATTTGAGTCAACTAGAGAGTTCAAACATTACAAATCTCAACACAACTCTCCCAAAGGTGAAACAAAATTTATGGTAAAGATAAGATCACAACACGAGAATCATGGAGAAAACCAAAGTCACATTTACCTCAAATGATCCAAATCCTCTAGAATTTGATCCAAGAACTAAATTTATCTCATCACAACAACCATGATATTTGTCAGGATTATATGTGTGATAGGTCAAATCTATGTGCAGGAATATGAGTAGCAAACAAGAAGTTACAAAATAACACTAAGAACAACCTACACCTCAAGATTAGCCTAAGTTGGATTCAATACAAAATAAAATCAACAAATGGAACTTTTTACCTTGTGTCAAATCGATCCTTTGGTTGGCCCTTTGATCTTTGATGTGTATGATCCTTAGATGGCAAGAGATGCAAGCTAAATGATGATATGAAGATGGGTGTAAGTGGGTGCAAGCATGAAAATGGCTAAGTATGGATTCTAGGAAAATTTTGCAAGAGTTTGGCTACAATGCATGATCTCCCCCCAAATGAGAGAAAAGAGGGGGTATTTATAGAGAATTTTGAATTCTCTAGAGAAATGGATGGTCAAGATTGAGCCACCAAGATCAAGATGTAGGGCTAAGGTGAGTTGAGAATTGACAACCCCTCACATCTTGACATGTGGCATGTAATATGGCCTAAAAGGGATGAGGTGTACATGAGGTGAAAGGATAGTACATAGTACCTTGGGATTCCTCCTTATACCCATGTGGGTGAGAGGACATGTGGGGAATTAAAAATTCTTCAAATATTCTCATAGAGATGAAAGAAGGAATTTTAAATTCCAAGGGGTGCATTGGGGGATTAAATGTGAATTAAAGATTCACATGGGGAATGAAGTGCTTTATGGGGTCCTTATCCCCATGTGGGTGGGGAATTAAAAATTCCTTAAATATTCTCATAGCCTAGATGAGAGAAGGAATTTAAAATTCCTTTAAATGCATTGGGGGATTAAATGTGAATTAAAGATTCACATGGGGAAGAGAAAAATGAATTCAAAATTCCTTGAGAGGTTGATTAGGCTAGTTAATGAAGGATTAAAGGAGGGTTAGGTGGCTAAGAGAGATTAGAGGCCAACTTGCAAAAGTTGGAGATGTGACACCTCATAATCAAGGATTAAGCATGTGCACACCCCTAATGATGAGATTAGGAGAATAATTAGGATTAGATAAAGATGATGGAGGATGTGACATATGAGGAATTAAATAAATGTGATATTTATTTATTTCATTTGATGAAAGGGGGAAAGGTATTTAATTATTTAACTAGATACCTTAGGGGTTTGGCATAATTAAGGATATTAATTAAATAATAGCAATATTACTTAATTAATGCAAATAAAGGGATGCTTAGATGAAAGGGGATAAATTTGGATAAATTAAGTGTCCAAATTTAGGTGTCTACATTTTTCCCCTCTTTGAGATGGTGTTATGAAGTAGCATCATTTCAAAGAATATTAAAACATAGAACCTAGAAGAAGATGGTTAGATTGTGAAAAATGCCCCAGTCATCAAAGGATTGACTAGGAAGGAAGATGATGGGGGTGAAGATGAAAGTTAGGGATTAAGGATGCCCCCTCGAGAGGACATGTGGGTTCAAGAGAACATAGGTGTGCTCTCAAAATGGATGAGATGATGCAAGGGGAGATGAAGAAGATGATGCAAAGTGATAAACAAGATAGGAGGATACGTGATAGGAGATGGATGAAGCACAAATAGATTTGAGGGCAAATATGATGTTGCACCAGTCAATGTACAAGCCAAAAGGGGTTGATGATGGATGAAGTGTTGTTAATGAGGGAATGAGGGAATGAGGGATCTCAAAACAACATGAGGATAGGGAAGGATACATCCCACTGAGTAGTATCGATGAGGGAAGGATACATCCCAAAACACCACCAAAGGATAGGGAAGAATACCTCCCAATGATGATGATGAAAGTGTTGTTGATGAGGGAAGGATACATCCCAAAACAACACCAGAGGGATAGGGAAGGATACAGATGGATGATGATGATGATGATGGGGTTAAGGCTTGTAACAAGACTGGGAACAAGACCAAGGATATGATTAGATGATTTGTGCTAGATATGAGTGGGGGGGAGAATGAAATGCAATCCTAATGCAATTTTTCCATCTTTGGAGCACAGATTTTTGCTATAGCATAAGACACAAGATGCCAGGGTATGAAGAACCAAGGTAGATTAGTGTCTAATGCATGAAACAAACACATTAAACAAGAAGGCTATCCCAACACCCCAAAGTCGCAATGACCTTGGTCGAGCCAGGTATTAGGATAACCACAAGCACACAAGGATTCCCTAGTGTAACACAAGACCTTAGGGATCTTGGTGGGTACTACATGGGACAACCAAGAATACAACAACAAAGAAAAGATCAAGATACGCTCCTATGTTGACTAGCCAAAGTACACCATGATATGATGGATCAAAGCGGCCATGACAAGTGATGATAGGGAGCTCAAATGATAAAAAGTTTTAAAAAGTATCAAAAGATTGCCATCAATTTCAAACGTCTTTTTCCATAGGATCAAGGGGATAGATAGGATTGATGAGGTTTGTTAGGAAGGATGGATCCTATTGAGACCGATGATGGATACTAAACTGAAAGACCGATATGACTTAGGATATTTAAAACCGATTGGATCTACTGATACAAGTGGATCTCGTTTGTTAAGAACTAGCTAGATAAGGGAATAGCTTGATGACATGACACAAGAGACATGACACAATATGGGCACACCCTAAAGACCTAGGGGCTCGGGGGCCGATCAAAGATTAGCCTTGCCTACGTGGAAGTGCAGAGCCCTCGTAGTTCGATAAAAGGCTAACAACAGACCATGGATAAAATTGGAAAGAGGATGATGGAGACCTCGATGGATGACATGATGGACTAATGAAGAAAGACTAATGATGGATGATAAAGGAGTGGATGGACAAAATAGAAAGACTGATGATAGGTGATAAAGAAATGGACAATATAGATCAATGATGGATGGAACCCCAGGGATGGATCAAATGATCGACCTTGCCTTCATGAAAGCATAGGGGCAATGTAGTTTGACTAAAGGCCAAAGAAAAGTGATGGATGAAAGATGATGAGATAACCCTATATAAGGGGATAAAATGATTAGACTGACATGATGGGACAAGATAGACCTGTTGGATTAGATCGGAGGATAGTGACTACACAAAGCTCAGGGATGGGATAGTTATCCAAATCATCAAAGATGAAGTGGGAGGATGACATGACAGATAGATGAATGATGAAGTGATAAGATAGATGACATTGGATTGTATGGGGAGTAGCCAATGACAAGGGATTAAGAGATGTGATATGGATAGAGATAAATGGATAGGAAGATAATGATGGGGAGATGAAAGGGATGCTATGATGGATGGATAGGGGGATAAGGATAGGGAGGTTAAAAGGATTGTGTGGAGGGATTGGAATATAAGGATAGCAAGATGGAAGGGATTGCTCTGACGGAATGAATGATGTCTCCAAGGACTATATCACCAAGGAAGATAGATGCCCCCACTCTAGATATGTCATGTGTGAGGAGGCATGAAGGATGCAATAGAGAAGGATAGGAAAATAAAGGAGTGAGAAAGATGAAGATAGGATGAATGGATAAGGAAGGAAGATTGAAGGGTAGCATGATGGGTGGATAAGGAAGGTAGAAAAGTGCGAGTGAGGATTAGGATAGTGTCCAAATGAGGGGGATGTATGCTAAGAGGTGTCCAAAGCATGTTTATATGTTTGCCCCTATCTTTATCAATATCACAAGAAGGATGGAAGGTTTGGGATAAATAGGATACACCAAGCAAGATGTGTAAGATCAGAGGGGGTGAATGAAAAGAATGTATATCAAGAAGATGGGTGCATAGCTAGAAGCATAGAAGGAAGCATAGAGGATGGAGGGAATGAATATCAGAAAGCTGCCCTAAAGTGTAGATGGGGATTTACGCATGATGCCTATTTTACAAGTTTTCATCATGGTACTTATCCAAGGCACTTGTTTTCCAATTTTTCACCATTGGATGGATTATTTCGCTTTACTTTTTTATATTGTTGATTTTTAACTTTTTGACTTTTTGGATGTTTGACTTTTTTGGATTATTTTTTTGACTTTTTGGATAGCATGCAAAAGGAGATGGATAAGGATAGGGAGGTGAATAAGTAGATTTAGAAGACATGTGATAAGAAGGTGGATGAAGGACTTAAGAATCAAGTTCCATACGAGGTATTAAGAGCCCATGTGTGAAGCGATTGTTGGATGTTGGTACAACTGTATTAGGATAAATGGATTATGCTAGAGGATGAATTAGAGGGATTTGATGGGGAAGACATGCAGGATAATGGATAGGATGTTGGAAATGGTATGGATATAATGATGGAGTGGATATGTGATGGGGAGATGAGTTCAAGACCAACATTGGCACATGTGGTGGTCGATGTGAAAAAATAAGAGGATTAATGGATGGAGAATGTGGGGATAATGGAGGAGATGGGATGGTGAATTTTGGAACATAAGGACCCAAAACAGATGTAGGAGATGAAAGGGGTGTATGATTAGATTTTGGATTAGCAACTTTGGATGTTCGTACATATTTTTCATTTGAAGGCATTGCATCTTTATTCTTTGGGATCTACATGGTTTTGATCTTTTCTCTGCTGGGCCTTTCTAGCCTACGAATTTGATTTTGATTTAGATTTTTCTTCTCTTCACCATGTCTTTTAGAGGGGACATGGGGAGTTTTAGATTCATGTGGATATTTGGATTAATGTATTTTTATG
This sequence comes from Sequoia sempervirens, assembly GCA_007258455.2. Lineage (NCBI taxonomy): Eukaryota > Viridiplantae > Streptophyta > Pinopsida > Cupressales > Cupressaceae > Sequoia > Sequoia sempervirens. The sequence continues at coordinate 14,655 of VDFB02018455.1, forward strand.
TTAACATCCAAAGTTATTTTAGTAGCAATGGGATGGGTGTGAGGAGATGGACGGTGTGGAATAATGGAGGTAAGAGTATGGGGATTATGTGTAGATGGAGGATGTTTAGGTATGTGCCTTTGTTGATCCTAATTATGGGATATGCAAGAGGGATGTTTATGATTGATGACATGGATAGGTGTTGGATGGATGGAAGAATGAGATGGAGGAGATGATCTTAGGATATATGGACCCAAGATGGACAAAGTGGGTGGAGGGACATAGGAACCCAAGATGGATGGAGTAGATGAAGGATGGGAGATGGTGGATGGAGGGATGTAAGGACCCAAAATGGATGGAGTGGATAAAGGAGGAATATGGATGGTTTTTTGAGGTGATATGATAGAGGAGGAGGGATGGAAGCATATGATCTAGTGGAGTGATGGGAAGAGTTGACATTTCGTTTGGAAAAGGCTCATTGAGGATGTCTAGAGGTTGTACCAATATCTATAGATTGTGGGTCTTGGGAATTATGTCCAAGACCTTGCATGTAGATTTGTTCTTTGACTTGGATGGGCTCTAAAATACCTCATGAAGGCCTAGACCTTTTCCTTGATAGTTCATTTTCTTGAGAATGTGATCTATGATAGGATTTGTGTTATTCTAAAAACATGATGCGAGTCCATTATTAGGTGGAGGATGACAGGTGGTAAATACACTATGTTTTTCTTTTGCAAGGAGGCCACCATGGAAGAATGTGAGAGTACCAAGGGGATATGCAAGCAGTGTGGGGATAGTAGTTTTAGGTGATGATAGGGGATTATGAGAGGGAGATGATGGGATAGCGTCATTTGGATGGGTGGTATCAGGAGAAGGATCAGGGGATATGATAGGATCTGAATTTATGGTAGCGAGCTCATGTGATGGAGATGGAGATGGAGTGGTGGAAGCTTGGATGACAAGGGGATCATGGGATGGAATGGATGGGGGACTGTGATCTTTAGGTGGGCTAGAGGGGTGGTAGGATCTTGATCTAGAGAAGGGGATATGTTGGCATGCTTTGGATCAGGCTCTTGGCATGACTCATCGTGTGTGGGAGGCATGATAATGGAGTCTTGGTGGGACTCTTCAAGTGGGGAAGATGGAGGGATGGAGGATTCAAAACATTCATGGGAATCGATTTTAGTGACACTAGGAGTGGGACAAGTGGATTGGATTTGGGTGTCGTTGATGGGTTCGACGACTCTTGGAGTAGGAAGTGGGTGTTCAATGGATTTACTAGATGTGATGGTAGGAGATGGGGGATCAGTGGATTCAGAGGATGTGATGGTTTTGATAGTTTGAGTGGTGCTAGGGGTGGTATCATCAATGATAGGTGTTGGGTGGAGAAGGGTCTCATCACCAATGACTATGGATGATGGCTTGGGATGGCATGATTCCATAATTTCAAGGTGTGGAGTGGGAGATGTCTTCTTTGTTATAAGTCCTTGGAGAACTTTTGGAGTGAGGAACTTGCATACTCAAGGTTTAGATGGTGAAGTATGAGTGGACGAAGGATTAGGGATTGGTGGGGGATTAGGGATATGGATTGGTGGACTAGGATTAGATGGGGGATTAGGTGAAGGGTTAGGATAGGGGTATTGGCATGATGAAATAGGATGCGAGGATGTGGGTGGTGGATTGTAGTAAGGGTATGGGGATGGTGGATTAGGATGGGAAGATTGAGATGGTTGATTGAGATAGGAAAATGTGGATGTCAGATTAGGATAAGTTAATGTGAATGTTTGATTAGGATAGGAAGGTGCAAATGTAGGATTAGGGTGAGAAGATTGGTATGGAAGATTAAGGTAGTGGGTATATGCAGATGAAGGGTTGAGATAGGAGGATGTGGATAGGGGATTAGGATAGGGGTATTGTGATGGCAGACTAGGATAAGAGGATGTGGGTGTTGGATAAGGGGACGATGTAGATGAAGGATATGATGGATATGATGGGTATCCCTTATCATAGGTAGCATAAGGAGCATGGTTAGAAATGGATGAAGATATAATGGGATAACTCAACGGGGTGATTGGATTTTGGAAAGCAGGCGAGGACAACTTACTAGCAATGATAGTGTCAAGGGAATCTATGTCACATTCTTCTTGATCGACAAGACTTTTGTTATCATTGTCGATGTAATTAGGGTTTCCCTTGAACACTATTGATGGAGGATAAGGGTTCATGATGATGAAAGGATAAAGAGGATGGATCAAAGATTTTTGATGGGAATGGACTAAAGCTCAAATCAGGATTGGATTAAAGCTCAGATTAGGATGATTGGATGATGTGATGGGATTGCTTCTGATGATTGGATTGGATTATCAAAGGATGATTACAACACTGAATTTTCTTTGAGATGGAGGTAGATTGATTGGGTCGAAGGTGATTAGATAAGGATGCGATTGGATTGGATTGGATTGATCGATTAATTAATAAAATTGATTGATGGATCAGATAGAATGATGAGAGGGACTATAAACCTCACCCAAAGATTATCTTAGGTGACTTAGGATGTTGATTAATTGGATTAAAGGATGAATGAACAATTGTGGCACTGAATCCACTTTGAGATTGAAAATGGATTGATTGGGCCAACGATGATGATTAACTTAGGATGGATGACAATCCTAAGGAGATTTTGATGACAATCAGATCAGACACTTAGGTCAATTTGAATAATAACCCAAGATGAAATTTAGGGGATTTGGATGGGGAAAATGATGATTTGATTAGAGAAAGGGGTGATAGAATACTCAAAATGAGTAAATGACTGATCGGAACGGATGAATGACTACTTGGAACGAGTAAACGTCTACTCACAATAGATGAATGATTCTCAAAATGAGAAGATGAAGGTTTGGAATGGTCGAAAGATTACTCAGAATGAGTAAAATGATTGATTGGGATTGTTGAGTAGGGAAGGTATGGCTCCGGAGGAGGGAAGGTATGACTCCGAAGGAGGGAAGGTATGGTTGTCTAGAGGGCTGTCTAGAGGGGATGCCTTGGTCTCGTAAGGGAAGGTTTATGATAGAATATTGAGAGAGAATGGTAGGGTATGTCCCCTCAAAAATGTAGATGAGGAAAGAAAAGGGGCCCTGGACAACTTCTCAAAAGTATGAAGTGGTATATGTCGTTGCAAAGAGCATGAAAATTTGAGAAGATTGGCGCTTGAACAGAGGAAAATGGATTTCGATGAGGAAATGTCGGGGCATATATGGTTTTTTGTTAGGAAAAATTTGGCTATCTGTAAGGTCAAGTCCGCCCATGGAGAAGGTCAGGTCATCCCAAGGAAAAAATTTGGTCCAAAGTATGAAGTGGTATATGTTGTTGGAAAGAGCACAAAAAATTGAGAATATTGGTGCTTGAACAAAGGAAAACGGGTTTACAGTGTGGAAATGGCAGGGCATATATGGTTGTTTGTCAGGGAAAATCTAGCTATTTGTAAGGTCAGGTCCACCCAAGGAGAAGGTCAAGTTTTCCCATGGAGAAGGTTAGGTCCGCCTAAGGAAAAAAAGTTGGTCCAAAGTATGAAGTGGTATATGTTGTTTGAAAGAGCACAAAAAATCGAGAAGATTGGCTCTTGAACAAAGGAAAATGGATTTATGGTGTGGAAATGGCAGGGTATATATAGTTTTCTGTCAGGGAAAATCCAGCTGTCTATAAGGTCAAGTCCACCTAAGGAGAAGGTTAGGTCCGCCCATGGAGAAGGTCAGGTCCGCCCAAGGTAAAAAAGTTGGTCCAAAGTATGAAATGGTATATCTTGTTGGAAAGAGCATGAAAATTTGAGAAGATTGGAGCTTGAATGGAGGAAAATGGATTTACAGTGTGGAATTGTAGGGCATATATGGTTGTCTATCAGGGAAAATATGGCTGAGTAGAGGTTAGGTCTGCCCAAGGAGAGGGTAAGTCCACCCAAGGAGCAAAAGTTGGTCAAAAATGGCCAACAAAGGCTCCAAAAGGACTGGTTAATAGGGAAAGTCCACCCAAGGAACAAAAGTTGGTCAAAAATGGCCAAAATAGGCTCCAAAAGGACTTGTTAATAGGGAAAGTCTGCCCAAGGAGAAAAAGTTGGTCAAAATCCACCAAAATAGGGTAAAAAGTGCTTGTTTATAGGGCAAGTCTGCCCAAGGAGAAAAAGTTTTGACATAGGAGGGAAAATCCGGCTCTGTAGAGGTCAGGTCCACCTATTTGTAAAGGAAAATTTGACTGTCTGTTGGTTTGACTTGACTCTTGACAAAAAAGAGACTAAGGCAAAGAACTAAAAACACAACAATCATAAAAGACAAGGATTTGGTTGAATCAGACAATCACTGGTTTTGCACAAAAAAGACAATTCAGATAGCACAAGCCTAAGTTTAGAAGGATGGGTATAGTCAACAAAGTCCTCTAATCTAGGATGCACAAGGTTACTAGGGAGTCCTCAATATACACCCGGTACATGAGGCCCAAACTATGAACACCAACCTGTTACAAGCGTGAGTCAGGAACCTAGAAGGCTCAGACCAACTCTTCACATCATCCCGATACTTTGCCAATTACAACGTGGTTGGATTGAGGTATAGCTTTCGCTCTCCCCCTTTATATACCCCACCAGTACACATGGTTGGAATCATCTTTTAGGGTGATGAAATCCCTAAGCAGGTCCCACTAAGAAAGATAAAATGGGTAGACTCAAAGGATGGGGTAAGTTATGATTTCTTGTCACCCAAGATCACCAAATGGCGCAAGGGGATTCGATACATCAAATAGCTCACCCAAAACACATCATACAAGGTTGATTGACACCTCTTAATTAAACTATGTTCCTAATTAGGGGTTAAGAACCCTTAAAATAGCCAAAAAGTTGTCTAGGGAAAATCCACCCAAGGAGAGGGAAAATCCGGTTGTCTGTTAGGTCAGGTTTGCTTGGCTGTTAGGTCGGGTCCGCTCCTTCATGAAATTTTTTCCAAAAAAAAATATTTGCAGTCTGGGGAGGGCAGGTCCACCCTTGGGGAATGTCAGGTTTGCTTGTGGAGGGCAGGTCCAGCTCAAGAAGGTCAAATCTGGCTTTGTGTGGTTTGGGTCTGCCCCTCTGTAACTTGTACCTGCAAAAAGTAAAAAAAAAAAATGTTAAATCAAAAGAACCATTTGTGGGTCCCATCAGGCATGCCAGAAATGTGATAGGTCGAATCTATGCGCTGGAATACGAGCAACAAACAAGAAGTTACAAAATAACACTAAGAACAACCTACACCTCAAGATTAGCCTAAGTTGGATTCAATACAAAATAAAATCAACAAATGGAACTTTCTACCTTGCGCCAAATCGATCCTTTGGTTGGCCCTTTGATCTTTGATGTGTATGCTCCTTAGATGGCAAGAGATGCAAGCTAAATGATGATATGAAGATGGGTGTAAGTAGGTGTAAGCATGAAAATGGATAAGTATGGATTCTAGGAAAATTTTGCAAGAGTTTGGCTACAATGCATGATCTCCCCCCAAATGAGAGAAAAGAGGGGGTATTTATAGAGAATTTTGAATTCTCTAGAGAAATGGATGGTCAAGATTGAGCCACCAAGATCAAGATGTAGGGCTAAGGTGAGTTAAGAACTCACAACCCCTCACATCTTGACATGTGGCATGTGATATGGCCTAAAAGGGATGAGGTGTACATGAAGTGGAAGGATAGTACATAGTACCTTGGGATTCCTCCTTATCCCCATGTGGGTGAGAGGACATGTGGGGAATTAAAAACTCTTCAAATATTCTCATGGAGATGATAGAAGGAATTTTAAATTCCAAGGGGTGCATTTGGTGAAAATTGGGTGTTAGAAAATAAGCAGCAACAAGAAGTTACAAAATAACACTAAGAACAACCTACACCTCAAGAATAGCCTAAGTTGGATCCAACACAGAATAAAAGCAACAAATGGAACTTTATACATTGTCTCGAATCGATCCTTTGGTTGGCCCTTTGATCTTTGATGTGTATGCTCCTTGGATGGCAAGAGATGCAAGCTAAATGATGATATGAAGATGGGTGTAAGTGGGTGGAAGCATGAAAAGGGCTAAGTATGGATTCTAAGAAAATTTTGCAAGAGTTTGGATACAATGCATGATCTCCCCCCAAATGTGAGAAAAGAGGGGGTATTTATAGAGAATTTTGAATTCTCTAGAGAAATGGATGGTCAAGATTGAGCCACCAAGATCAAGATGTAGGGCTAAGGTGAGTTGAGAACTCACAACCCCTCACATCTTGACATGTGGCATGTGATATGGCCTAAAAGGGATGAGGTGTACATGAGGTGAAAGGATAGTACATAGTACCTTGGGATTCCTCCTTATCCCCATGTGGGTGAGAGGACATGTGGGGAATTAAAAATTCTTGAAATATTCTCATGGAGATGAGAGAAGGAACTTTAAATTCCAAGGGGTGCATTGGGGGATTAAATGTGAATTAAAGATTCACATGGGGAATGAAGTGCTTTATGGGGTCTCTATCCCCATGTGGGTGGGGAATTAAAAATTCCTCAAATATTCTCATAGGGATGAGAGAAGGAATTTAAAATTCCTTTAAATGCATTGGGAGATTAAATGTGAATTAAAGATTCACATGGGGAAGAGAAAAATGAATTCAATATTCCTTGGAAGGATAAAAGGAATCCAAAATTCCTTGAGAGGTTGATTAGGCTAATTAATGAAGGATTAAAGGAGGGTTAGGTGGCTAAGAGACATTAGAGGCCAACTTGCAAAATTTGGAGGATGTGACACCTCCTAATCAAGGATTAAGCATGTGCACACCCCTAATGATGAGATTAGGAGAATGATTAGGATTAGATAAAGATGATGGAGGATGTGACATATGAGGAATTAAATAAATGTGATATTTATTTATTTCATTTGACAAAAGGGGGAAAGACATTTAATTATTTAACTAGATACCTTAGGGGTTTGGCATAATTAAGGATATTAATTAAATAATAGTGATATTACTTAATTAATGCAAATAAAGGGATGCTTAGACGAAAGGGGATAAATTTGGATAAGTTAAGTGTCCAAATTTAGGTGTCTACAATATGAGATATAATAAATCACAATAAATCCATTTGAACTCAATAAGGAGGAAACCATGGAACATCAATCCTTTGAAAATGTAGCACCAATTTCCCCATTCATTTGTTGCACAAAACATGACACAAGGATTTACAACTCCATCACAAGGGTTAAATCAAACATCCACTCCTAGTCTTGCAACTAGTATTACTAAGGAATTTGGTCTAACTCTTCCATTTGAGAGTAGCACACTTGTGGGTACCCTCAATACCAATCCCCCATCTCAAACCATCACTTGGACACTTACCTTTGGTGCTCATCCCATTCTAGAAGATCCCATACAATCATATAAACCCCTTGAACTTAATTACTCCACAATGACCTCCACATATCGAGGACACCCCTCTTCATCCATACTCATGAGTACCACAAGTGTGCCCACCATCGCCCAAAGTAGTGTGGACCAAGTGTCTCAAAATAGCACATAGGGACTTGTCAATACCATACCACAGATTCAATCCTTAACACAAATAGGGACACCTTTACCCAATCCTCCAATTGGTTCATCCATACCATTGGTTTCACAAAGCATATCCACCCCATCCATTATCAACCCATCTCATAGCAATCCCTTGGTCATGAATCCTACCAATCTAGGTAATACCTTTTTTACATCTCTAGCACAAGGCAATCCTCAAGACATGGGACAAAGGAATCTTTTTAATAAATGGACTCAAGCTCCTAGTGTGTCATTTTCATCACAAAATCTAATGGCACCATCCTCATCATTCCCCATGGTCCCCTTTACCATGTAAAATCAAATGGGACCTCAAACTTACATTCCTCCACCTCAATCCACCATCTTCCAAGGAATGTTAAACCAAGGGAATCCACAACCTCTCATCAATAATCTACTACCCACTTAGAACATCAACACTCACAATCCATCTCAAACATCCCAACAACTACCTAATCCTACATTGAAAGTGCATGCCCTAGCTTTACAACAAGCACAAAAAAATTATCAACAAGTCATCCAACATCAGCAACAACAACAAGCATCCCTAGAAACACAAAAACATCAAGCAACCTTAGCAACACAACAAAAACAATAAAAATTAGCCTTAGCGACACAAAAAATAGCACAACAACACCAAAAATAGGCAACCTTAGCATCACATTAGCATTATCCCATCAATGTAACATCAAGCTCATCAAGTAGCCTTAGCATCATAACATCAACATCAAACCCAACAAGTCCTCATGGCATAGTAGCAACAACAAGCCCAACAAAAAGCCTTAGCGGTGCAACAACAATAACAACAAGCCCTATTAGTGTAACAATAACAACTAGCAGCCTTACTAGCTCAGTAGCATGCCCAACAACACCATCAACAACAACAACCAAGTTCCTACTATAATCCTCAACAGAACATCGTCAATGCAAACACATTAGGAACATATACATCAACACCTCAATCACCTTCACAAAATATTACACCACCATACACCCCATAGAACACATCATCATATCAAAATCCTGAATACAACTCATCCATCATCCCACCATATGTTCCTCCACCAAACCCACAATACGATCTAGCATCGCAATTTAAAGTGCTATCCCAAGAGATGTGGGAACTTTGAATGGGCAAGACAAAGAAGCCCCATACACAAAATTTATGTCCCTATCCATTTGACCGAAACATCGTAATGGTACCATTCCCTCCTAGATTTGAAATCATAAAATTTGACAAATACAAAGGGAGAGGAAATCTTATGGATCATGTCAAAGAATTTAATGTCATGTGTATGGAGGTGTCCTACAATGATTCTTATTTAATGTGCCTCTTCCCTTGAAGTTTAACAGGTCTTGCCATGGATTGGTTTTCTCACTTACCTCCCAACATCAAAAATTTCCAAGAAATTAGCGATAAATTCATCGATCACTTCTCCCTCAACCTTGACATGGACATAAGTCTAGAATAATTGTACACTCTAGAAAAAACAAAGGAGAATCTTTTGCTAATTTCTTACAATAGTGGAGACAAAGGGCTAGTAAGAGCAACTAGCCTCTTCCCAATCAACAACAAGTGGGAATCATCATAGAAAATTTAGACCTCGATCAATATTTCCACTTGAAAATGCAGTGCATCACATCTTATGATGAGCTTTTCCCTAGAGCCCAAGTTTATGAAAAAAATTCTTAAAGCTTCTAGTGTTAAACAAGCATGGGACAACTGAGAGGGGGGGTGAATCACTTGTCACACAATTCAAACTTAAAACTTCAACACTTATTAATTCCACAACCACACTGTTATGTTATTAAGTAAGAGCATGAAACGCAAATAACAAAAAGTAAATTAACACATTGAACACCATATTTTTATGTGGAAAACCCAATGAGGGAAAAACCACGGTGAGGGTTAACTCACAATATAAAATATTATAAACTAAAGGCTCACTTCCTAGAAGAGGACTTACTGTCCAAGTACAAAGGCTCACTGCCTACAGAAAGGACTCACTGTCCAACAGGGAGGCTCACTGTCTATAGATACAAAAGAGAACAAAAAGAACCACCACAATAATTAATGCACATTCGCAGGATTTTAGAAACCCTTATCTCATTGCCTTCAACACAATGAAGAATTTTTATCACAACTCACACACACACACTTTTGATCTTATGATTTGTGGCTCACTTTCATCACTTTGCATCACACAATCATACATCTCTTCACAATTCGACTTGCTTTTATATCATACTCAACCTTAGAAACTTTCTCCAAGGTCGACCACAAAAACCTCATTTCACAAATTCAAAAGAGGTTAGAAAATTGAAATTCCTATAGTGGAAAGGAATAAGAGTGGACCAATAAAAACATTTTTCAAGATAATATCTTGAAACAACCACACACTTTCTTAATTAAATTTTATTCTTTGAATGAAGTGTAAACACGAGATCAACCAAACCTAATGAAAACAAAAATACGCATTGATGTACATGATTCCCAATTAGAAGATCGCACGAGAACTCCACAACACACTTCATTAAGAACAAGAATACACCTTAGAATCTTCTAGATACATTTGTTACAAATGCAACATAGTTCAATCACAGAACACCTTTCACCAGTCCACCCAGACTGTATAAACTCATACTGAATTATTGAAACATGACTTTTGGATCACCAATCTTCAAACCTCTTTTCCAAAGCATATAAAAGACCTTCACAAGACATATCCCAGATCCACAAGATCTGAAATGAAATAGCAAAGAACTACAGAGAAAAACTATTTCTCCCAATCCATAGAAGATCAACTCAACCAGAATAGTTCACATACTGATGAACATAACTTTCATACACCATCACACCAGAAGCTAAAACTTAGAATATATCATCATGAGATTGAATTATTAACAAACCTTCAAATTTGTACAAACATAGGATCAATACAAATGAAGTGCATAGCACATACCAAAGCACATTCTGAACACTTTCATCATTCTGACTTCTCTTTATTTAATTTTCTCAAAAGCTCTTGGAAACTTATCAAACCAACACATCTGCAACACTATAAAGATAGCTCCATGTACTCACAACATCTCAACAAGCATCTCAACTATACATGTACAATATGCAACATACTAAACTGTGTTGACATCAATGAAAACATTAATGACAACACCACCAACCTTGCTCATACCTGCAACAATCTCCCCCTTTGTCATTGATGACAACACATGATGTGAAAAACCATGAAAGACAAAAAATTTACACCATATCTCGGAAGAATACCTTCTCTTCTTTTGCAATTTTTTTTCACATGAATTTTCTCTCCCTCTTTAACATCAATGGAAAAGATCAACAACATTGATTACTCTCCCTTAGGAGTACACTCATACTACAACAATGAAAAACCACTTCTACTCCCCCTATGGAGTAGACCCATTTATCAGTCTAGATAAATGAAGAAACTATGAATTCACTCGGTTGATGCACCCTCATGTGCACCTATTTAGGAGGGCCAATGACCCCCAACATCTACCTAAGATGCTCAAAAGTATCCTTCAGAAGAGCCTTGGTAAATATGTCTACAAAATGTTCCTTTTTGTCACATACTCCAATTTGACCTCATTCTTCAACACTTTTTCTCTCAGGAAATGATACTTGATAGATATATGTTTTGTTCTTGAATGCATAATTGGGTTCTTTGAAATGTTAATTGCACTTGTGTTGTCATAGAAAATAGAAATAGGCTCATCACATACCACACCAATCTCCTTCATTGTTTGCTTCATCCATAAAACCTGTGTGCAATAGGATGTTGCAACAATATATTCTACCTCTGTAGTGGATAGAGAAACAGAGTCTTGCTTCTTACTCAACCATGAAACCAATCTTCTGCCAAGAAAGAAAGAACCACCACTAGTACTCTTTTGGTCATCTACACATTTGGCCCAATTGACATCTATGTAAGCACTCAAGGTAGAATCATCACTCTTAGGATACCATAGTTCATAATCCAGTGTACCTTTCAAGTATCTAAATATCCTCTTTATAGCTACAGCATGTGCCTCTTTAGGATCTTCTTGGAATCTAGTAACTAAACACACTACATGCATAATGTATGATATGGTAGAAGGTAAAACAATCCACCAAGTATAGATCTTTGCTCTAATCAGTCTTAGCAGATTAATCACCCTTGCTCTGATTACATCTGATTATCATAGGAGTACAAATAGGTTTGGAATCATCCATCCCAAACTTCTTCAATAGTTCTTTTATATACTTAGATTGTTAAATGAATATCCCTTTATTAGTTTGATTCACTTGTAGACCAAGAAAGAAATTCAGTTCACTGATCATACACATCTCAAATTCTTTTTGCATCTCTTCAACAAACTTCTTACACATGCCTTCATTTCCACCAAAGATGATATCATCAAATTAAACAACTACTATCAACATCTTGTTACCTTGCACTTTGAAGTAAAGATTGTTCTCAGCAAAACCTTTGTTGAATCCTTGTTTTGTCATATATCTATCCAGTCTTGCATGTCAAGCTAGCTGGGAGCTTGCTTTTGCCCATACAATGCTTTCTTCAACTTACAAACCATGTCTAGTTTGTCAGACAACTGAAACCCTTCAGGTTGCTCCATGTACACTTCTTCCTCCAACTCTCCATTCAAAAATGTTGATTTAACATCCATTTGATACACTTTGAAGTTCTTGTTGGCAAAAAAAGCCAAAAACATCTTAATAGCTTCCATTCTAGCCATAGGGGAAAATGTCTCTTCAAAATCTATACCTTCAACTTGTGAATATCATTTGCATACCAGTATTGTCTTATTCCTTATGACTTCTCCATTTTCATTTAGCTTACTTTGGAACACCCATTTCAAACCAATCACATTTTTATTCATAGGCCTAGGGACTAGTTCCCATGTTTGATTCTTTTCTATCTGCTACAATTCTTCTTTCATAGCCTTCATCCAACTCTCATCTTCACATGATTCACTTATAGACTTAGGTTCAATTTTAGAAAGAAAGCACAAATTTACCTCAGCTGCAACTCTGCTTCTAGTCTTCACACCTTCACTTTTATCTCCAATTATTTGATCCTCTGGATGATTCTTCTATATATACTTAGGAGTTTAGACAACAGGTTTTGACTCATTCTCTTCTTCTCTTTCTTCTTACACTTGTTCTTCTTTCTCTTCTTCTTCATTCTCCTCATTTTCCTTAGGTACATGTCCACAGATAGGGTCATCAGATTCAACTTCACTTATCTCAATAGGTCTACGTATGTCTTCATCAAATTTCACATTAGCACTTTCAATGATCTTTCTCAGCCTTTTTGTAATGCCCCGTCGTGCGAACCCCAAAGGACAACTAAAACAACAATTACCGTACATTTAAAAAAAAAAAGTAAATCTAAACATACATGAGATGCACATTAATTCATGAGTCATGAAACTTAATTAAACAAATCAATTAACACTTACGTCCCTTGGGGTACACAAGGAGTCATTATGAAACTTAAATCCATACAACAATGATAGAGAAAGAAAGCCAAAGATATAATCCATAACAAAGTAAACATTTACAAATGTAACACATACATGACAAATCATTAATAAGAAACCATCCACATTCGCATATACAACTACATGATTAACTTAAAACCTATAATGATAAAATTTCTATCATCATATAAACTCAAGGGACATATTTCTCCAAATACAACATATTGAAAACAATTGCCATGGATTGAAACACCCATAAGGTTTATCAAGGATAAAATAATACAATACATACATTACATTTCATTACAATTTTCAAGGGTTACAAAGATACAAAGCATTCCACAATATGAATGGAAACCATATAATAAGATAGCATGATACAACTAAGAAGATGAGTACAAAGTAGCATAATTGGCTCCAAGTGAGATACAACTATGGAATCACTACAAGTGGCACAAATATGCACCTTTCAATCCTCAACTAGGGACCCAATGAGGTGCTTAGCATGTTCCACCTAACCATGTGGGTCAGAAGACCCACCCCCCATGCTAAGGAGCAGACAAGAAATAATCCTTGACCATTGTAGTGCCCTTCATTTGCGGTTGTCATTGATGTCAAGTAAGTTGTTGTTGGTAATATCATGTCGATGTGGTGATTTTATTATTTAATTTAATTTTAAAGTTATGAAATAACATTAATAATATGCTGGGATTTGATTAATAAAGTTAATTTAATTATAGGGTTACTTGTTTTATTTGGAATTAAATAAAGAATTAGATTCAATAATAAGCATTAATTGAATTATCCTTGGCAGTTAGTTATTTAAAGTAATTGGATTAGATAAGGAAAGATAATTATCATTTAATGATTAAATTCAATTAATAAATTTAAAAGTGAGAAAATATTAAAAAGGATTAAATATTAAAATTGTACTTAAGTTTAAATAAATTAAGGTAAAAATATTTATTCAAAATAAATATATGCTATTGTAACTAAAAGAAAGATTAAATTATTAAATATTTGGTTCATATATTAAAGAGTCAATTATAAAAATTATAAATAAGGGAAGTGGCTAGCATTCAATCATAACTATTGGAAGTTGAACGGTTTCTCGTTGGGAGTGGAAAAGACTCCGTGAAACAAATTATTAAATAAGAATTATTCTGGAGAAAGGGGGGTTATGATATTTTGATCCTTAGCTTTTGAATATGAATCTGGTCTACAAGAAAAAAAAATTTGGTACAATAATGACATTTCTTTGATCGAATCAAAATGGGGATTGTGTGTTCGAAGGGTTGCTCCTTCTGTCATGGGTTATTCGGCACAAGGTTTTCGTTCCAGACAACATTGATTTACAACGCCCATTGAAATTTCCTGTCAATGCTCTCTGGACAAGAGTACAATCTTCTTCCCCCTTTCTATACTTTTGATATGTTGTGTGCGAATTGTAAATCATCCTGAAGATTCAAATTTCATGTGGTGCTGGGGTTTTGATTTAAGTTTTTACGATGTGGTTTTCAATTTATAATCATATGCGGTGGTTTCAATCTATATTCATATTTTATGTGAACGATTATAAAGAGTTAGTTACGTATAGCAGTGCGGAGGTTTGTATCTTTTGCATTAGATTGTTGATATAGCATCGTGGCATTCAACCTTTCTTGTATCTGCTCAAGTTTTGGGATCATTTCCCCATTCTGTGCGATTATACAACTCATAACCTTCCCTTGTTTTCCATGGGTTATTTATGTGTCTCCTCTGGTTCTGATCAGCTCCGTTTCCTTGCTAACTAAAAATTGGGATGGCATTCTATAGTTAGATTTTTTCCTTGGGTTGACGGTTATGGTTTTCACCTCAACTTCACTGGCCTTTTCATTGTGTCCTTTCAAGATTCTCATACCTTAATTTGTTTTCTTTTTCCTTTTCTTTTGTTGTTGCTTCAATCTTTATCTCTTGGAAACCCCATCTCTACTAGTGGTGTTCGACCCTCTTGGTACCATATGCATGTAAATTCACACTCTAGGAATTACCAGCTATTAGAATCATCATTATTACTCATTTAATGCCATCGTTTATTCTCCCTTATAAATGGTAATCGATCAAGAGGTGTGAGAAGACATTAGATTATTTGATAAAAATTTTGGTTATAGCTGTAGATATCCTTTTGTTGTGGCAGTAAAAGTTGTACTCTGTAACGTAGTATGATATTCATTTCTGCTCTCTCTGCATCCTTTTGTGGTATATCCCTTTCCCAAGAAGTGTATCCTTGTGTTTTGATTCTCTGCATACTATAAAATTCAATTTTCAATTCAACAGATGTACCCAATGCTGGTTATTGAGGCTTGAGCTGCGATTTCAGGTCCAAGGCATTCGACGTTATATATTTCATAGTGCTTATGCCTGAAATTTGTTGCTTGCTTGCTCTTATCCCTTTGTATATTCTCTAAACGAATCCATTGCCATGGTTTGGTTTAATCCTCTATTTCCTTTCGCAACCTGTGGCAGCAGCGGTACTTTAGGGTGCTTGAGTCAAATAAACTCCCCAGTTCTTTTGGAACCTCTCTCTAAAATATAAAATGTTGTAGAGGCTTAAATAATCTCTCTGATTGTATCGTCAACCTGTCTCAGCTACGACTCTTGAACAATAATAGAAAATTTTAAAGGTTTAAATAACCTGCTTGATCACTCTGACAATCTAACATAGTTGCAGCACTGGAAAATAAATATTGTCAAAATACTAACATAATAAAAGAGCTCTCCATTGATCGTGGTGAAGTTTAATTTTCAACTTCAAACTTGAGCATGTCTCTGGAAACTCACCAGCAATAGAAATGTTGTACATTAATTCTCTACCTCTTAAGTTTTGTATTTGCACCTCACCTATCTCTTTATCTTCTATCTTGTGAATAACACGTGAAGATTTGATAATAATGCAGTAGATGGTGATATTTCTAATTCCAATAGTCACTTTCTAATATACTTGGCAACCTGTCACGGCATCTAGAGTTGAGACATTGTACAGAATTAAATAGTTTCCCTAAAACCATTGGCAACCCATCCCAGCTTTAGCTTTTAGATGGTAAATTAAATAATTTCTCTGGTTTCATTGGTAACTTGTCACAGTGGCGCACAATTCTATTATGCAAGCCTATTCTTGAAACTGTTTCATTTCTCATCATCAATATTCTTCTCTAAAATATCAAAGCTGTAAATTGATGGAAATGGTTCACATCTCTCAAAACAATTTCTCTTGCAACAAACATGGAAAGGAGTTGAGCGGCGGTTTACATTTGATAGTTCTTTGGTTTCCCATGCTTGGATTTTCAGTTCATGTGCTTCTCTTTTTACATTTCTTCCAGCATGGCTGCAACTGCAAAATCTGGTAAATGAACTTCATCCTTAATGCCTGGATGTATGTCCATACCCTGTTCCATACCTCCCAATTCTGGGCCCAGGCAATGAGGATGCTGATAAAGATTATAAAATCTGGCTTTATACCCACCAATTGCTCTGTGCTTGAAAGTCTTTAAAGCCATTTTAGTAATCCATGAAATCTGTATTTATCAGTTTCTTTTGAAGCCATTTTACTAAATCCATTTAGTGCATATCCTGCAACCACAGTATTTCATGAGGTCACATTTCTTAGAGGCATTATGTTCCCTCATTTTGCATACATGTCTCCCAGTGTATTTGCTACGTTTATCAACTATAACCTCTAGCAAGTTTTTCGCCCCTCCAATCTCCTCCTCGCTAGTAAAAATCTTTCACTTCTCCAATTTGGTGTAACTGCAGCCTGGAAATAAGGTTTTGGATGGTGTTTTTAGGGTATGTTTATTAAAATGAAAATTACAGCCAAGATTACTTTATTTTATTTTTATTTTTTTTAAAGTCATTTTTATTTAAATTATTAACCATCTCTCATAAAAAGGAAATTGATCATAATTAGCAATTGGTTTATGATTTTATTGTTTTGGGTACTTTCATTGTTTGGTTTATTTCAGAATAGTCAATGTAGAGATGAATGCATGAAAATCTATAATTAATTAATGTGATCTTAAAACAAATTTAAGTATCATAGGATCTCTTAGTTAAATTATTATTGTCTATTTTTTTTTTCCACCTTAGATAACAATTAGTAAACTGTCGTTATTGAGTGAATTTCACTTTACAATATCTCTTGTTAAATTTTGTGAAACCTAACAAAATAGTAGTTGTTTACTTGTACATCGATCCATCCCTTATTCTATAAGATCCACAAAAGCCTAAGAAGTTAGTGAACCGTTTCAAAAATGTTTTGCATATAAGTTGCTCTTAGGTCAAGCTTATGTCCATAAAAAAAAAAAATTATATAAAGTTATCTTACATTAGGGTTAAAAGATTAAAGAGATACATGGGGATAATTTAAGGGTATAAATAGATAAAATAATTTTTCATCAATAAACTATATTTAGGAATACATAAATTTAACTTTGAGAATCTCATTGGAACCGTTTTTGTATTAATGTTAATATGAGTGTTTATCTTATTACATCATTAATCCTTCTACAAAATAACGATAATATCATTAAGGTTAGTAATGAAAATAGTATCACTAAATTGATAGTAATTTCATGATGGTTAACTTTGTTAATGTTTTAAGAGTCTCAAGTTAACATAGTATTTAGAGACATAACACAGGTATAGGTGTATAAACGAATGTAAGTAAGGAACTATTTATCGCATTGGAAGTCAAGTTATTCTAGAACAAATATTATTCTAGTTATTTACGTTTATGGGCAGGCTTATATAGAGATGTATTTATAAATCTACTGGATATGTATTAAATGGGTATTATTTGTTTTAACCTAATTAAATTGATTTACTTCAACTCGAATCATTAGCAAGGTGTGATCTAGTTTAGAATCTCTTGTTTGAATTATGGAGTAAATGGGAATTAAAAGCTTTGATAGATAAAAGAAGTTGGGTATTATTTAGAAAATTGAGGTCTCCCGTGGAATGCCTAGTTGGTGGCTTTTAGATGTTGAGTGATTTTTGTTGAATTAAAGGTTGATTTTCTTCTATGATTCCCTTTTGAGGTGACACCATTGTTGGTATGTGGATTGTATTTGTGTTAGGGTTGATTGATTTGTGGATGGGTCTTGATGAATCTTCTTTTTTGTGGCTTTTCTAAGTTAATCTCATATTTGAGGGAAATTTTATTCTAGTGTTGGAATTATTGGGAAAAAAAACTTGTATTGCTTCATTTTACCTTTAGTTGTGGGTCTTCATTCTTTTTGTCTTCCAAAGGCTTGAGATGATTGTTAGTTGATGTTCTCTCTTTATGTGCCCTTGATGTGGCAAGTGTTTTGGTTTCATGATTTTGTAAGGGTTGTACGAGAATCATTGAGATTTTGATTATGCATTTATAGCGAGATGGGTAATGCCTCGCATGCTTTTATGTTGTGATTCTTTGTTCAAATTATGATGGTACAACCCTTGGTTGCTTTTGGTTTGATGATGTTGGGTCTCTAGGGAGAGTGGCTCTAAGTGGGTGGTCGGTGCACAAAGGGGCGCCAGGATAGCCCTTGTTAGAGTGAATTTAATAAGTGATAATTTAAATAATTAGCTAGGGGATGGGTAGAATCACATTAAAAAGATAATTGATGCCTCATCCGCCTTTTAGTGCTATCACAGGCTAAAGGAGATTGAGAAGGCCGTGGTTGGCAAGATTGTTGCCTTGTCTTCATGAAAGGTTAACGGTTCCGCATGAGCAACCCTATGGGGCGATTCCTTGAGATAGGTAGCCTGGATAACCATAGATGGAGGTGGCTCCTAGTGATTGGTTGTCTGGATAATCCATCAGTAGATGGAGGCAGCACCTTGCAATAGGTGGTCTAGAGAATCCATGTTAAGCCATGTGATGACACTCTCCCCTAGTCACCCAAGTGTTTTACTTTATTGTGTTCCTCTGGAAATATGTTATGGGGGTTGGTTTAGATTGTTGTTGAAAGGACTTATATTGATTTATGGTTTTATATTTGGTGTACTTTGTGGTCTTGTATGATCTCATTGATATTCGACTTATGACCTTGTACCCTTATGGTACTGTGATATGATGTTATTGTATTGTTTAATTGTAATTTGGAATTGTATTATGTTTATTAATTCAGTTTGATTTGGAAGTGTTTCATGATCTTCCTTTGGTTACTTGTTTACTGGTCATTGCTTTGATTTATGTGATGAGATTTATGACTTTAAGTTATTATGTTGATTCTTGGATGTTGTTGATTATATCATTGTAATCCTTGAGTTTTATGATACTTTTGTATGACATTGAGTCTTGTGGTTCCTTTTTTGGATGTTCTTGGTTGAGGTCTCTTTCTTGTTAGCTCCTAGCACGGGGGGTGGGTCTTCGGACTCACGTGGTCGGGTGGAACATGCTAAGCACCCCATTGGGTCCCCAATCAAGGATCGAGAGGTGCGGATTGGTGCTGTTGCAGCGGCTCCAGAGTTGTATTTGTCTTGGAGCCAGTTATGATACTGTGTATTCATCTATTCATTTGTATCATGATTCTTGTTGTATGGTTTCCGTTCATGTTGGAAACACTTTTGTATCATTGTACCTTTAGAACATTGTATTGTAATGTAATGTTAAATCTTGTATGGATATTGGATATGGTAGTTGTTATTCAATGTGTTAAGTTAATCATGTATATGTTGTATTTGCATAACCAGATGGTTTCTTATCAATGCTTTATCATGTATGTGTTATATTTGTTAATGTTTATATCTTTGGCTTTTATTCTTTATTGTTGTTGTGTGGATCTAAGTCACGTAATGACTCCTTGTGTACCCCAAGGGATGTATGAGTTAGTGAATTTATTTACATGAAATTTATGTCATGACTTAATGTGTATTACATGTATGTTATGTTAACTTAAAAAAAAAAATTGCCGTAATTATTGTTTACTTGTCCTTTGGGGTTTGCACGACGAGGCGTTACAACCAATATCATCCAAACAAAGAACACCAAGACTCAATGAGATACAATAATGACCAAAAAATACTAAGATAATTACAACTTCAATAACCCACTCAAAAACATAACACCATTAGGTCATAAAACATAACATCAACAAAATTCTATAACAACAATAAACCACTTCGAATCATAACAACAATAAATCATTTTTGAAACATAACAAGAAATCACTTTCAAAATATTACAACAATAAGTCACAAAATATATCATGTCAATAAATCTCAAGTCATAATATCAATAGATCACTTCTAGAGGTTACTAATAAAACAACTCAAGGGGAATGCTAGAGGAGAGTGTCATTGCATGGCCTTACATGGATTATCTAGAGAACCTATCACAAGGTGTCACCTCCATCTATGGTTATCCTGACTACCTATCTCAAGGCACCGCTCTATAAGGTGAGTCATGTAGAACCGTTAACCTCTCATGAAGATGAGGCAATGATCATGCCAACCACGGCCCTCTCGGCCCACCTTTATTCTATGAAAGCCCTAATAAGCAAATGAGGCATCCATAATTATCTTATTAATGTTTAGCTACCCACCCCCTAATTAATTAATTAGGTTATCACTTATTACTCTAACTCTAACATGGGTTATCCTAACAGCCCCTTTGTGTGCCAACGCCCACGTAGAGCCACTCTCCCTAGAAACCCAAAACATAAAAATCCAATTCCAAGGAGTTGTGCCGACAAGAACACTAAATCACAAATGGAACATTCACAAGGAAAAACCATCTCGCCAAAATCATAAATTTTAACACCCATAAAAATGGTACAACCCAACACAAACCCAAATCACAATTACGATCAACTTTTGACAAAGACCATATCAATGAAGAATCAATAGGAAACATGATTACCCTCGCCTATGGAAGCCTAATAACTAAATAACCTCAACTCCCAAAGGAGGACAACATAATACTAAGGGTTCCCACTAAATTAAGTAACAAGGTTCATCAATAGAAACATAAATTCAAAGGAGAAATATATCGCAATCAACAAAGAAACATGAACATCGCAGTCAAGCATCACCCTAGAATACAACATACTCCACCAAAAATTCAAATAAGATTACCATAAATCAAAAACAAGATCAACTCAAAAGAAAGTCACGTCAAGATATAACCATCAAATTATCCTATAAACAACTAAAACTTCCAAGGCACAAATTCTTAAAGAACACCTTAAATAACCAACCACTCACAACTCAATAAAGCAACTCTAATAAGATCAACAACCAAAACTCAAATGAAACGACATTCATTATCCAAATCAATTAACCACCAAAATTAAATAACTTTACAACGTACCCCTATAAAATAATCAAGCATTTCATGATAACATTCTCAAGTATGCTAAAAACTTATCCATAAAGAGAATTTACAAATCAACCATTAAATGATTATAAAGAGAAACGATATCCAAAAGACCATCCTGAATTGGAAACATTCTTTTACCATCACCATTTTAATACATATACGAGCATACACATTACAACTTAAAATATATTAAAATATGAGCAATATATTGCAACCTAAAATATGTTAAATACTTATTCCCTTACATACACACACACACACACATATATATATAAGTCGTAAGTAACCGAATATCAAAATTAATTCCACTCTCTTATCATTCATCCTAACCACTAGACTCAATAAAATAACAAAATGCAACTTGACAACCAAAGTTAAATTACTTATTCAAAATTACTATAAAAAATATGAATGTAATAAAATAATGAAAGACCTAACATTACTCAAACGATAGATTTTCTTTAATTTTCAAAGTCTAGATCATATACAAATTTTGCTTGTAATAGTTATATCCTTTTATTCTATGCTTCACCATCCTAAAATGACTATAAGAGTGAGACAAGGGGGTAGAGGTCAAATATCTTCCTTGATACATAACCTTCAAATAACCCCTTGATTGAGATGATTTAAGGGTACAACTACTTTAAGTGATTAAACATGATTTTAAGAAGGTAACAAAAAAAAACAAATACTAAAGCATGCCCCCTTATTGAAGTTTTCCTAAATTTACAATATTATAAGAAATAGTTAGATCTAAATCAACTTATTGAGAACTACCATCCCACCGACCATCCGGTAAATATAAGTACTAACCCCCCAAGAAGTACGTTAAGTCTTAACTAGGAATTTAGAGATAAGATTCTTTTCGTACAAAGGAATCTAATTCAGCATTTTAGAGACCGATATTCTCATAAGCTTGTAATTTTCTAAGAGTTGAAGATCTTCCAAAATACGTGAAAGAATCAAAGATATGTTATTCTTAATACATGACTCGGAAGAGAAAGCTACATTCAGTGTGGCTTAAGTTATAAGGAGAGACAAAAATCATCAATCGAATTAAGTTTTAAGTTGAAGGCAAGCCATAATCTGATAATAATACTTAAGATTTTGAACTAGAAGGAAAAATCAACCCACTAAGCAAGTTTCCATTTTTATGATTAGTTAGATACTATGCATGTCCGTAATGGAAGATTTTTCTATCTTCTTTTTTCTTTATCATTTTTTTTCTGATTTTAACTGATTGTTCTTTATTCAATTTGATAGTTTATTTCCTTTTTATGTATTTTTTGAACAATTATCCTCATAAAAATAATAGTATTATTATTCATCATTAAAGATAATTTAGAATGATACTTTTTATAAAACTCATTAATTTATTTATTTAGTAATAAGCTATTTACTTTCCATTTTTCAATTGATTTTCTTGCTTTTATCTTCATTCACATTTAAGTACAAATTTTAATATTTTATCTACTTAGTATTTTCTCACTTTTAAATTTATTAATTGAATTTAATCATTAAACAATAATTATTTTCATATTTACTTGTGGAAACATGTTATAACTTAAACCGCTTGATTTAATAGCTTAATCATTGAACCACAACGTGCCCCCTTCCTAACAACATCATTTATTTAATTAAATAACCTAATAAACATATTTTAAATTCAAACAACCCAAATAAAATTAATCGTACCTCAAACAAGAGTCAAGCATGGAGGGTCACTACACTTTTATTGAAGCATCTGTATGCTTTGCTATTAGTAGAATATCGAAGAAAAATTCCTTCATCACATCTAGCATCAAACTTTCCAAGATTTTCATAATCTCTTTTAATATAACATCTGTTTCCAAATACCTTAAAATACTTCACGATAGGTGCCTTACCAGTCCATAACTCTAAAGGTGTCTTAGTGCTCTTGTATCTGATCTAGAATCTATTAAGAACATAAACATTAGTATGTATCGCTTCTCTCCAGTACACATCCGGTACATTTGATTCTTTCATCATGGTTCTAGCAGCTTCCTGTATAGTCATGTTCTTCCTTTCAACTACTCCATTCTGCTGAGGGGTTCTCGGAGCAGAAAACTATCTTTTTATGCTAGGTTGTTCACATAATGCATTAAATTTACCAGGAGTGAATTCTCCACCTCTATTAGATCTCAAACACTTTATTTTCAAATTTACTTCATTTTCCACTCTTTATTTGAATACCTTAAACCTATCCAGAGCCTAAGTATTTTCTCAAAGAAAAGTAACCCATGTCATTTGAGTATAGTCATCAATAAGCAACATGAAATACTTGTCACCATTCAAGCTTCCAGTCCTAGTTAGACCACAAAGATCAGTATGTCCATCAACTCCAACATTCTCGTAGTAGAGTACTATTTTCCCTTAAAGTTGCATCTTGTATGTTTCCCCAATTGACAACTTCTACAAATAGCATTACTAGGTCTTGTGATTCTAGGAAGCCCTCAAAAAATCTCTTTTGCAAGTTGATCTTCACCAAGTTATCAAAATTCACATGTCCCATTCTCTGGTGCCACAACCAAATTTCATTGATTTGAGATACAAGGAAATGACCATCAACTCTTTTCAACTAATAGATGTTTCCATGAGTTCTTCCAACAACAACAATATCTCCATTTCTAGATCCTTTTCTAATTTCATAGGTGTTATTTTGAAACACGAGTTTAAAACCATTGCTACACATCTAACCAACACTCAAAAGGTTATGCCTCAAACCCTTCACATAATATACATCATCAGCACTATGCACTCCACAAGACTAATTGAACCTTTCCCACAAATCTTAGGTTTTGAATCATCACCGAACATAACTAAACCACCATCATATTTCTCAAGCTTAGCGAACTTACTCTTATCTCTAGTCATGTGATTAGAACATCCACTATGAATTACCTAGTAGTCTTCATCCTATCTTGCATGAAATGCAGTAACCAAAGTACCTTCCATGATATTCTTCTTACTCTTTGGACCTTTCTTGCTTACACATTTTCCAAGGTTAGTGGATATAGATTTACTTTCCAAAGCTAAGAATAAGCATTTACTATCATCAACCTCATTCTCAAATTCATCATCAAAAATTCTTGCTTCTTCTTTAACATAGTACAACTTCTTATATCTCTTATCCTTCCTATCCTTATCCTTATAATCCTTATTCTTCTTATGTACAACTCTATTCAGACATATTGAAACATAATAACCAATATTACCACAACTAAAGCATTTAAAGGGAAACATACCTTTATACTTTCTGGTTCCTTTCTTCAACTTCCTGGTAAATAGGCGCAGGACAACTGAGAGGGGGGGTGAATCAGTTGTCACACAATTCAAAGTTGAAACTTCAACACGTATTAATTCCACAACCACACTATTTTGTTATTAAGTAAGAGCATGAAAGACAAATAATAGAAAGTAAATCAACATAATGAACGCTAGATTTTTACGTGGAAAACCTAATGAGGGAAAAACCATGGTGAGGGTTAACTCACAATATAAAATATTATAAAACAAAGGCTCACTGCCAAGGGCTCACTACCTAGAAGAGGACTCATTGTCCAAGTACAAAGGCTCATTGCCTACAAAAAGGACTCACTGTCCAACAGAGAGTCTCACTGCCTATAGATACAAAAGAGAACAAAAAGATCCACCACAACAATTAATGCACATTTGCAAGATTATAGAAACCCTTATGTCACTTTCTTTAACACAATGAAGAATTGCTATCACAACTCACACACACACACTTCTGCTCTTATGATTTGTGGCTCACTTTTGTCACTTTGCATCACACTATCATACAACTCTTCATAATTCAACTTGCTTTTATATCATTCTCAACCTTAGAAACTTTCTCCAAGGTCAGCCACAAAAACCTCATTTCATAAATTCAAAATAGGTCGGCAACTCAAAATTCCCACAGTGGAAAGGAATAAGAGTGGACCAATAAAAATATTTTTCAAGATAATATGTCAAAACAACCACATGCTTCCTTAATTAAATTTTATTCTTTGAATGAATTGTAAACACCAGGTTGACCAAACCTAATGAAAACACAAATAAACATTGATGTACATGCTTCCCAATCAAAAGATGACACGTGGATTCCACAACACGCTTCATTAAGCACAATAATACACCTCAAAATCTTCCAGATACATCCGCTGCAAATGTAACACACAAGTCAATCATTGAACACCTTTCACCAGTCCACCCAGATTGTATAAAATCATACTGAATTACTGAAACATGACTTCCAGATCACCAATCTTCAAACTGAAACAACAGAGAAATGTGGAGCAAAACTATTTCTCCTAGTCCACAGAAGATCAACTCAACCAAAACAGTTCACACACTAGTGAACATAGCT
The DNA here is from genome assembly GCA_007258455.2 of Sequoia sempervirens. Classification (NCBI taxonomy): domain Eukaryota; kingdom Viridiplantae; phylum Streptophyta; class Pinopsida; order Cupressales; family Cupressaceae; genus Sequoia; species Sequoia sempervirens. The sequence goes on from VDFB02018455.1 coordinate 40,472, forward strand.
TTCACACACCATCACACCAAAAGATGAAACTTAGAATATATCATCATGAGATCATAATTAACAAACCTTCAGATCCACACAAACATAGGATCAACACAAAAGAAATGCGGAGCACATACTGAAGCACATTCTAAACACTTTCATCATTTTGACTTCTCTTCTTTATTTAATTTTCTCAAAAGCACTTGGAAACTTATCAAACCAACACATCTGCAACTCTATAAAGGTGTTGTTTCCCACCTCTACTACTCTTTATGATACACTATTGTTCTATTGGATTAGGGCCCTTCCCTGCTTATATTGTCAAAAATATCTCAACAAGCATCTCAACTATACATGTACAATCTACAACATACTGAATTGTGTTGACATCAATGACAACATTAATGACAATACCACCAACCTTGCTCATACAAGCAACATCTAGAAATATATTTATAACCCTTAAATTCATGTCATGAGCTATCTTTTACATGCAAACTACTTGGATCATATTTTGATACCATTATATTAGAAACCATTTATGGTTTTTCGTATTAAAATTTTCTATAAATTGGAGCTTGGAGTAGGAGGTAGCACAAGTTGTTTTGTAGGTTGTAGTATTAATGAAATGTTACAAGTTAGAAAGATAAGACATATTGGTGTGATTTTTTAGGATAAATACTAGCTTTGAGTATCTTTGGGTGTGGAATTTTTACCTACAAGGGTTTTGTTGCCTAATTTTCACCCTCAGGCTCAATCAAGCAAGGAAAATTGTGTTTAATAGGTTCGAGAAGGCCAAATGGAACATTCATCCTAGGGAAAAAGTCATGAATCTGATGCTAGGTCACTGGGAACTCAGTGAAGAAGTCTGCCTTGTTCAGGTTCGGCATGAAATCTTCTAAGGATAGAGTCGCCAAAACCCCAGGAATGTCACGGCGAGTGGGATTCACCTACAGGTCCCTATCGGCAAGACACCGATCATCGTCCCGGCGACAAAAGGATATTCATTTCAGCAAAAGTTCTTTTCCTCAATGAGAAGTCCTAGTAAGGAGGTAAGGTCTCACCGTTGGTGTTGATGACTTTGGTATAGCTCTTAGTGATAGATGAATACTTCGAAGTAAGTCCCAACACTCGGTGTGATGTCTTAGCAAAACTAGCATGTCTCACCGATGGTGCTTTATGTTGAAGCCTTCGGCATGGCATTTTGAGCTCGCTAAGAGGTCTCGGCGACTCGAGAATGTCTCGGCGACAAAGGATGGAGGTGGTGTCAGTAGGAAGTCTTGCCGATCAAGCAGGCTCTCCCCGAACTCAAGTGAACTTTCGGCGAAGCAGGGAGACTTTGATATAGGGTCTCAGCGATAAAGAAGTCTCAGTGACACGAGGAAGCTCACTAAGAGAAAAGTGATCTCGCCAAGACATTTCACCGATGGGGTGAACTCTTCCCAAAGTGGAGTGGTCTCGGCCAAGGAAAGCAGTTTCGCCATGATGTCTTGGCAAAGGCATAATGTCTCCCCAACCCAAGAGAAAGTAGCTCATCACCGAGAGTTAAGGAGCCCGGTGGAATGGAAAAGTTTGGCGTGAGTCCCAGAAACAAACAGGTAGTCTGGCTGAAAAATGAGAGTTCAGGGAGACTAGTGTGCTCGGCCAATATAAGGGTTTGGCCAATGGGCATGTGTCTTGCCAAAACAAAAAGGGGAGCTCAGTGGAATAAAATGTCTTGGGGTGACATCAATTAAGTCACACCGAAGGAAATGTGGAGCTCGGCAGAGTAAAGTGATTTTGGGGAGACTCAGAAAGGAGGTCTTACATTCAATAAGATGTCTTCCCGACTTGATGTGGTCTCAACGAATAGAAGAGAGCTCAGGCAGACAGGGGGAGTTTGCTATGAAGTCTCAACGACTGCGTGAAGTCTCACCGACCAGAAAGTAAAGACCTCACCGAAAGAGCTTGACATCAGCATAAGGTCTTGCCGATATAAGGATGTCTGGCTGACAGAAGGAAAGGAGCTCAGTGGTATGATAAAGGAGGAGTCATCAGCAAAGGTCTAGCCGAATGCAGAAGGCCTCCCCAAAATGGATGCCTTCGCCAAAGAATAGGGATTTTGTCATGATGTCTCAGCAACAGAATTGTATCTTCCCGATGGCTTTAGTGATATCGACATGAATTGTGGGCTCGACAAGACTCTCATCGACTGTTGCATATTGTGCTAATAGTTTTAGAGGACATAATCACATTGCCGAGACACTTTTAGTGTCTCGCTGAGATGCAATTCTTTTCAAAAGAGTTTTAACCACCTATAGAGTCTACGTGGAGTAGGCTCAACCAATCAGAGAAAGCCAAAGCAAGCCGTGGTAGCGGAACCAAGTGCCAGGAGAAGGTGATTAACAGAAGGAAAAGAAACATGAGTTCAGGAGCATTCAAAGCAGCTCGACTGAGGGGAATTCAAAGAGGGACACGATACCAGGAAGTGAATGCCGTGGTTGCAGAAAGATCAAGAAGGTTTCCTCTAAAGGCAAGCTTTCTTCACCAACAAAGGCAGCATGGACAAACAAGGTGCAACATTAAATTCAATAAAAAGATCTAAGGAAAGATCTATCCCGAGGCCTGATATTTTTTGTAAGCCCTAAGGGGCCGACACAGTTTGATATATAAGGCATTTTTTGCCTTTTTGTAAATAGTTCTGAATATACACTGAAGAGTTAGTGATTTCTATCAATCCTTTCTCGACGAAATGTATATTTTTTTGTAACTCAACTGAAATCTGGAATGCAAAATAGAGTTCACCTTGAAAACAAGTACTAATTCTCTTACCACTCTCATTTCTATATGTTAGCTTATGTGTGTATTTCTTTAACAGTGTTTTTCTAAATCTATATTCATAACACCAAAGCTATGAAGTTTGTTCCTTCCTTCTTGAGATATGTATGTAGATCAAACCCATCAAGAGTGATGCATAAGTCTAACGGGGTTATGTTGAGTAAGTAAAACAACTACAGTCTAGTTTCCCCAGTGTGTTTGCATCTTGTTTTCTTTTCCTTATTTCTTATCAACTCAGTGTATCACCATAGTGTTAGCTTTATTTTATGCATTATCCTTCTCCCTTTCCCTTCAAAGAATCAGTAGTTCAGGTGATATGCAAAGGAAGTTGGCCTTCTTCGGAGGTTGACCTTTGCTTACAAGAAACCCACATCTTTGGAGGTCTTCCAATGTTACACTGAGGTGTTGAACATTAGGCTCAACAAGGGTGCAATTTCACGTGATAGCAGTTTCTGGCACACCCGATGGGACTAAAATTAGATTGAACTATTGGTTTAGTATGTGACCAGCTACTCCCAGACTTTATAGAAGTCATTTGGCATACTTGGTGACTCCACAAGGAAGAAGAACTCCATAAATTAGTGCCTTCTATAGTTTATGAGAAAAGTTCAGACAAGGAGTAGCTCAGGTCCTTTCGAATATTTGCAGCTGTTACCACCAAGAAGAAAAGGCAGAGCAATAGGAAGGCCAGAAACAACAATTATCTATTCTAGATGAACTCAATCCACTCCTCCATCTGTGGGATCACACATTGTTGTTTCGTCTTTATTTTCATTTACAGTACCAGCAAATCCTCCTTAGCCACCTCCAATGGCTGCTCTAAGGAATCAACCCTTTCCTGCTTTTAATGGAGGGAGCCCCTTGAATTTGGAACAACATAATGACATTCCAATGGCAGCCTTCAAAAGTCTGCCAACTTTCACAAGAAAAGATCAAACTACCCCGATTGAACACGTGAGATATGTGGCTTTGTTATGTGGAGTCCATCACATAACCCAAGAGGATGTTGCAGTGAGATTACTAGCTGTTTCACTGAAGGGAAGAGCTGTGCAATGGTATAGGAGCCTACCAATTAATTCAATTGCAACATGGGATGAATTTGAAGATAAGTTGCATAAACAATTTGAAGACAGGTTTGACAACTTGTCTCTATTGGAGCAATTGACTATAGTTAAGAGGGCTCCACAAGAGCAGATGAATGACTTCAACTTTAGATTTCAAAGAACTTGGGATAGAATCCCTGCAACGGTGAGGCCACCTCCAGAATACGCATTTTTATACTTTTTGAGGGCTCTGAACAATGATATAGCTATCATGATATAGTCAATGGGGGGAGTGTCTTTGCCAGATGCTTTCGAAATAGCAATCAGAGTTGAGAACAGCTTAATACAAGCTGGTAAAATCACTCCTAGGCCTCCAATGCCTATATTTCCATAGATTCATGCAAAAATTCCTTTGCAAATACCCCCTTTCACACCTCTACCAGCTGTACCAACGCTGCTAGCTGTTGTTCCAGTTGTTGTAACACAAGAAAATGCTACTTCCAGCTCTCTAAATGAATTGTAGGAAATCAAAAGTCTTTTGCAGTCTTTTGGTAACAAGCTTGTAAGCTTAGAGAAGAAGAAATCATATAGTAGGCCTTATCAGCAATAGAATCTAGGCCAACAACAAGCATATCAAGGTAATTATAGACAACAGTATCAAGGAAATTACTAAGGCTCAAGACAAAATGTTGCTACAAGACCTTTTCAAGCCTACAATCCAGTCCCAATTAGTGTTGTCAAAGAGCTTGTTCCTGTTCAAAACAATCTGGCTACTGATTATGAGTGGTGTTATCCATGTAATCAGGCACATAATCAAGCTACATGCTCTAATGGAATCATCAATCAAGCTCTTATGGTGTAAAGTGTTGTAGGTGTGCAAGATTTGCCTAAGGAGGGGTATCCACAATAGTAGGATCAACCTAGAGATGATTCAACTCTTCTGAATTGGCAGAGAGAAGAATTTTGTGGAGTGAACCAGGATGACACATCTATTGTTGCTAATACTAGAGCCAAGAAGAGGGCTTTCGAGATTGAACAAGCAATGAATAAGAATAAGGGAGTTGCTGGTCCATCAAATTAGCAAGTACCACGCACTTTGCAGCAAAGTTATGACACTAGTAAGGAGCAGCCTTTACATGTTGCATTCGCAAGTCAAGTGCAACCTGACCATGTTGTTGTAAAGACGCAGCCAAAGGTAAATTTATCTACACCTTTCAACATTGTTGAAAGTATGAAAAAAATGAATGTTTCAATTTCGATGTGGAACTCTTTAGCAATCCCTAGTCAAATCAATTTGTTACAGTCAACCTTATCAAATCCAGTTAGTTTGAATCCTCCAAATGAAGTCTCTTTAGGCTAAACAAAGTTAGTTTTAACCAATGCACCTTTCGATAGTACCACACAACAAAGTAATAATTTCAAACCCCCTCCTTTCTATGTTTCCTTAATAGTGGGGAATAAATTGGTACACAATTGCATGGTTGATAGTGGGGTTAGCATCTTGATAATGCCAAAAAAGATTGCAGACTAGCTAGGTTTACAATACCAGCCATTAGAAAAAGGAGTACTTCAATTGGATGGGACAATAGTAAACACTATCTAGGTGTTATTAAAAATTTGAATCTCACACTACATGCCTATCCAAATTTTTCAATCTCACAAGATGTGTTGGTCATAGATTTGCCTCCATTTTTTGCTCTATGCCTATCTAGAGACTTCACGGCTAAAATTGGAGGGTATTTATCTTCAGATTGGTCCCATATGATTTTTAGGACTAGATATGGTACTAAGGTAACTATAACTTCTGAGTCCCTTGCCAAGGATCACATCGAACCTTATGTGCCATCTGCTATAAATGTTAACTCTATTGTTTTAGAGAATACTGAACTTGCTGCAGCACAAGAGTTACAAGCTGAGAGTGTACCTGAGGTACTCCTGAATGAATGGGCAGTTGAGAACATGGTTGATAATCCAAACGAACTTATTCAGGACATTGGCCTAGGAAATTATGTATTGCATGAAGTAGGGACAAAAATTCCAAACCTTGAAAGAAGTGCAGAAAGTCAGTTTGAGCAGTAGAATGAATTATGGGAGATGTATTTTAATGGGTCTAGAAGCAAAAATGGAGCTGGAGGAGGTGCAATGCTTGTATCTCCGCAAGGGGATAAGTATTATGCTGCTTTCCATTTTGCATTCGCATGCTCCAATAACACTTCTGAATATGAGGGCCTTGTTCAAGGCCATGAGTGGGAAAGGAAGAGAGGAATAGCCTGCCTGAAAGTATATGGGAACATCGAGCTAATTGTTAATCAAGTAAGAGGCCTAAATGTTGCTAAAAATGATGCAATAAAGTCTTATAGAAATAGAGTGGAACATGCTTGAGGATTTTGATGCCTTTAACTTAGTATCTATTCCAAGAAATCAGAATAAGCATGCTAATAGGCTTACAGCCATTGGGGCACAATTTGATATTCCAGGTGACAATAGAAAAGATAAAGTGAAGTAGTATGTAAAGGTTGTAGTCAGACCATCAATTCCTGATAACAACATTCACTGGCAAGTTTTTGACAGTGATGAATAGATCCTTTCTTTCTTGCTCAAAGAAGATCAAATCTCCACAATGAATCAAGCAAAACTTAAGCAATAGTATGATGATCAAGTCATACAGCTGAGGATGAATAAGTTGCCCAAAGGCCTTGTTACCTTGGAGTCTATTTTCAGTACTAATGATCAGCTTAAAAAGGGTAAAGCTGGCTTGCAAATCAAAGAAAAGCATTATGAAGAACTGGAGATTTTCAAAGGTAAGCTCCTTAAAATAGGCAAAATTTGTTCACATGAACATACACAAGCTTTTGTTGCTTTATGCAAAGAATTTCATGATGTCTTTGCTTGGGAATATTTAGATTTGAAAGGGTTTTATCCCTATATTGCCCAACACACAATTGAGTTAGAACTTAATGCTAAGCTAGTAAGGTAGAAACAAAGGCCCTTGAATCCCAAGCTTGAGCCCTAAATGATTAAAGAGATGACCAAATTAGTTGAGGGGGGTATTGTCTTTCCTATTAAGCATACTTCATGGGTTTCTAACCTTGTACCAATTAGGAAGAAAAAAGGTGAGATAAGACTCTATGTAGACTTCAGGGATCTTAACCGAGCATCTTTGAAAGACCACTACCTGCTTCCCTCCATGGAACAAATCTTGCAAGTAGTTGCTAGTTCTGAGAGATTTTCCTTGTTAGATGGTTTTTCGGGCTATAATCAAGTGCTGGTTAAAGAGGAGGATCAATTCAAAACTACTTTTACAACTAAGTGGGGCACCATGGCATACAAAAGGATGCCTTTTGGTTTATCTAATGCTGGCACCACGTTTTAGAGGGCCATGGACATGGCGTTCCAAAGCTTGATCAACAAGATTATTCTAATTTATCTAGATGACATTACAATTTATTCCAAGAGAGTTGATGAACATTTGTCACACCTCAAGCAAGTTTTTGAAAAGTGTAGAGAATATGGGATATCCCTCAATCCTACAAAAAGTATTTTTGCAGTTCACGAAGGTAAGCTTTTAGGCCATATAGTATCAAAAGATGGAGTTTCCATTAATTTTGAAAGAGTCAGATCTATATTGGAGCTACCATTACCAAGTCACAAGAAGGTTCTGTAGAGCTTTTTGGGGAGAATAAACTTTCTAAGAAGATTCATCCCAGATGTTGCAAACCTGTTACAACCTTTGACAGCTATGTTAAAGAAGAATGCAATTTTTAGTTGGACTGGAGAAGCAAAATGCAGTTTTGAAGAAATCAAGGAGGCATTAGCATCTGCTCCAACATTGGTAAATCTAGATTTCTCCATGGATTTCTTTTTGTATGCTGTTGGCAGCACTAGTTCAATCTCTACTATGTTGGTACAGAAAAATAGTGACAATTTAGAACAGCCCGTAGCTTTCTTTAGCCAAATACTTGCTGACTACGAAGAGAGGTATTCATTTTTTGAGAAGCATGTTCTTTCCGTGATCAGAAGCTTAAAGAAATTCAAGCCTCTAGTGTCAAACAATAAGATTCTATTCTGGTAGCACACTCAAGTGTGAAGGGGTTTCTGTTGAACAAAGACTTGAATGACAAAAGAGCAGGATGGATCACCAAGGTCATGGAGTATGATGTAGATATTAAGATCACCAAACTAGTTAGAGGTAAAGGTCTTTGTGAGCAGCTTGCTACAGGGTCAAGTAGTAAAATTGAATTAGAAAAGGATGTTGTGTTTACTAATACAAATGAGTTTCAGAATGCTCAAGATAATGTGCCTATGGGGATAACTAATTGGGTTCAAGATATGACCCATTTTTTACAGACTGGTGAGTGTCCATATGGTTTGAACAGAGCTAAAAGAAGATATTTTAGACTGCAGTCCATACCCTATGTGTTGGTAAATAATGTTCTTTTTAAAAAGGATCTAAATGGTGTCCTATTAAGATGCATTCACAGTCATCAAATTGAGAAGGTGCTTCATGAGTTTCATGATGGAGCTGCGGGAGGTCACTTTGCCCCAAGAACTACTACTTGGAAAATAATGAGAGCTGGTTACTACTGGCCTAGCTTGTTCAAAGATGCATATGCCTGGTCAAGAAAGTGTATCAAATGTGCTCTATTTTCAAGAAAGGAAAAGCTGCTTGCTATGCCCCTGCATCCAATTCAAGTGGAGCAACCCTTCATGAGATGGGGCATTGATTTCATTGGGCCAAAAAATCCACCTTCCAGTGCCAGTCACAAGTGGGTGCTTACAACTACAGACTATTTCACACGGTGGACAAAAGCAATAGCTTTGAAAGAAGCAAAGGAGTCTTCAGTTTTGAGCTTCTATGAAGATATAGTCACCAGATTTAGAGTTCCTGACTCTATCATATCTAATAACACTCTTACATTTGTGGGATTAACATTAACTGATTGGGCTGTTAAACATGTCATTCATTTGAATACATCCTCAAATTATTACCCTCAGGGTAATGGTTTAGCTGAAAGCACAAATAAGAATCTCATCAAGATTATCAAAAGAACAATGGAGGATAATCAAAAGACTTGGCATACTAAATTAAAGTATGTGCTTCGGGAAAATAGAGTGACTCCTAAGAAGTCTATTGGTAATTCACTATATATGTTAGTTTATGGCAAAGAGGCTAGATTACCTCTATTTGTGGAGCTTCTAGCTCTAGACATTGTTCACCAGTTAGAGATGTTTGAGGGGCAGGACCCCATGTCTGTGAGGTATGCAGAGCTCATGGAGCTTGAAGAATCAAGGGACAGAGCAATGAAAGCTTTGGAGTATCATTAGCTCCAAACGAAAAGAACATTTGACAAGAAGGCTACATAAAAAGTTTCCAAGGTGGGAGATCTCGTGCTGAAATGGGATATTTTGAAAAGTAAGCCAGGCCATCACACCAAGTTCAATAACATGTGGACAGGTCAATTTCTTATCAAAAACTGTAAGGAGCACAATGCTTATCAGCTGGCTACAACAGAAGGGGAGGTACTCCCTATCTTAGTCAATGGGATACATCTTAAGCCTTGTTTTCAAGTCTGATCGGCTTCCTCTTTTGTATATATTAGTTTAGGTTTATGTTTTCAATAAATGCTTCTGCGCTTCAGGTTAATTATTTTATTTCCTAGGTATTGTGATGGCATAGTTTTTTCTCTTTCATTTTCCATTGTTTTGTTTTTCTTTTGGCAACCTGTTGTATCCTATGGATCTCAAGCGAGTTGCGGCCATGTGCAAAGCTGAGATTTTTATTTATTTTCTTATTCTCCTAATGACTCCATGCCCAATGGATAAGCCTAGACTACTGGTCTTCATTGTTTAGCAGGCAAACATCCAGCAAAGGTCGCCAGAAATGTTACATAATTTTCACCCTCAGGCTTAGTCAGGCAAGGAAAATTGTGTTTAATAGGTTCGAGAAGGCCAAATGGAACATTCGACCTAGGGAAAAAGTCATGAATCTGATGCTAGGTCACAAGGAACTCAATGAAGAAGCCTGCCTTGTTCAGGTTCTGCATGAAAATCTTCAAAGGATAGAGTCGCCAAGACCCCAGGAATGTCACAGCGAGTGGGATTCACCTACAGGTCCCTAACGGCAAGACACCGATCATCATCCCGATGACAAAAGGATATTCATTTCAACAAAAGTTCTTTTCCTTGGTGAGAAGTCCCAGCGAGGAGGCAAGGTCTTACCGATGGTGTTGACGTCTTCTGTATAGCTCTTGGCAACAGATGAATACTTTGAAGTAAGTCCCAATGCTCGGTGTGATGTCTTAGAAAGACTAGCATGTCTTGCTGATGGTGCTTTATGTTGAAGCCTTCGGCATGGCATTTTGAGCTTGCTAAGAGGTCTCGGCGACCCGGGAATGTCGCGGCGACAAAGGATGGAGGTGGTGTCAGCAGGAAGTCTTGCCGATCAAGCAGGCTCTCCTGGAACTCAAGTGAACTTTCAGTGAAGCAGGGAGACTTTAATATAGGGTCTCAGCGATAAAGAAGTCTCAGTGACACGAGGAAGCTTGCCGAGAGAAAAGTGGTCTCGCCAAGATGTTTCATCGACGAGGTGAACTCTTGCCGAAGTGGAGTGGTCTCAGCCAAGGAAAGCAGTTTCGCCATGATGTCTTGGCAAAGGCATAATGTCTCCCCAACCCAAGAGAAAGTAGCTCATCACCGAGAGCTAAGGAGCCCGGTGGAATGGAAAAGTTTGGCGTGAGTCCCGGTGACAAATAGGTAGTCTGGCTAAAAGATGAGAGTTCGGGGAGACTAGTGTGCTCAGCCGATATAAGGGTCTGGCCGATGGGCATGCGTCTTGCCAAAACAAAAAGGGGAGCTCAATGGAATAAAATGTCTCAGGGTGACATCAATTAAGTCACACCGAAGGAAATGTGGAGCTTGGCAAAGTAAAGTGAGTTTGGGGAGACTTAGAAAGGAGGTCTTACATTTGGTAAGATGTCTTCTAGACTTGATGCGGTCTCAACGAATAGAAGAGAGCTCAAGCAGACAAGGGGAGTTCGTTATGAAGTCTCAGCGAACGTGTGATGTGTCACCGACTAGAAAGAAAAAAACCTTGCCGAAAGAGCTTCACATCGGCATAAGGTCTTGCCGATATAAGGATGTCTGGGTGATAGAAGGAAAGGAGCTCAACGGTATGATAAAGGAGGAGTCATCAACAAAGGTCTAGCCGAATGCAGAAGGCCTCCCTGAAATGGATGCCTTCACTAAAGAATAGGGATTTTGTCATGATGTCTTAGCGACAAAATTGTATCTTACCGATGGCTTCAGTGATATTGACATGACTTGTGGGCTCGACAAGACTCTCATCGACTGTCGCATATTGTGCCGATAGTTTCAGAGGACATAATCGCATCGGAGAGACACTTTTAGTGTCTCGTCAAGATGCAATTCTTTTCGAAAGAGTTTTGACTGCTTACAGAGTCTACGTGGAGTAGGTTCAACCAATCAGAGAAAGCTAAAGAAAGCCGTGGCAGCAGAACCAAGTGCCAGGAGAAGGTGATTAACAGAAGGAAAAGCAACATGAGTTCAAGAGCATTCAAAGCAGCTCGACTGAGGGGAATTCAAAGAGGGACACGATACCAGGAAGTGAATGTGGTGGTTGCAGAAAGATCAAGAAGGTTTCCTCTGAAGGAAACCTTTCTTCATCGACAAAGGCGGCATGGACACGCAGGGTGCAGCATTAAGTTCAATAAAAAGATCTAAGGAAAAATCTATCCCGAGGCCTGATATTTTTTGTAAGCCCTAAGGGGCCAACACAGTTTGATATATAAGGCATTTTTTCCTTTTTGTAAATAGTTCTAAATATACACTATGAAGAGTTAGTGATTTCTATCAATCTTTTCTCGACAAAATGTATTTTTTTTGTAACTCAACCAAAATCTGGAATGCAAAACAGAGTTCACCTTGAAAACAAGTACTAATGCTCTTACCACTCTCATTTCTATGAAAAACAAGTACTAATGCTCTTACCACTCTCATTTCTATGTGTTAGCTTATGTATGTATTTCTTTAACAGTGTTTTTCTAAATCTGTATTCATACCACACCAAAGCTGTGAAGTTTGTTCCTTAACAGTGTTCCTTCTTGAGATATGTATGTAGATCAAACCTATCAAGAGTGATGCATAAGTCTAACGGGGTTATGTTGAGTAAGTAAAACAACTACAGTCTAGTTTCCCCAGTGTGTTTGCATCTTGTTTTCTTTTCCTGATTTCTTATCAACTCGGTGTATCACCATAGTGTTAGCTTTATTTTATGCATTATCCTTCTCCCTTTCCCTTCAAAGAATCAGTAGTTTAGGTGATACCCAAAAGAAGTCGGCCTTCTCTGAAGGTTGACCTCTACTTACAAGAAACCCACATCTTTGGAGGTCTTCCAATGTTACACTGAGGTGTTGAACATCAGGTTCAACAAGGGTGCAATTTTAGGTGATAACAGGTTCCTCCATGTATATCTTGATCTCATAAAAATAAATGCATATAAATTAATATCACACCTAGGGACACAAATAATGCATCATTATAAGAGTGTAATTATTATGATACATATATTCTTAGAGATATGGAGTGATTCCTTTGCTTGGGAGTTTTTTTATTTCACTTAATGTAGTGAAGGTTTGAGGAAAAGTAAGATTAATAGAGAAAAAAATTGAACATAGATGTTTACGCAGCTATTGCTTTCTAATATTGAATTTACATATTCCAAAGGGTGTAAAATTGTAACGCCCCATCGTGCAAACCCCAAAGGACAACTATTACCTCAACAATTATTTATTTTGAAACAATTAAAATGTATAAATTAATGTACACATTAGATAAAAGATTACAAGTTATTCACCTAAGTCCTTTTGGGTACACGAGGTGACATTACACAAACTAACCCTTAACAAAAGTTGATAGACATAATTCCCAATTCCATTAATGTAACCCATTCATTCACTTATCTTCAATTTTGAAAAACGTTCATAAATGATAAAGCAATATGACAAAGTTAAACCAATATGAAAACCATACACATATGCATAATAAGATAAACATGGAAATGCAATGAACATATTTCCACAGGTACAACATGAACATTAAATGATATTTACAAGCATAGTTCAAGAAAGAATTACATAGTATGATAACACATTACATCAACTTCCAATACATATCATTGAATAAATACATAAGTTGACATTCAGAGACTTCCCAACACATGTGGGAGAAATACATCAATACAAAAAGTATAATTGTAGTATTAAATATGCATCTAGTAACATGGTGAACTCTAGATCGAGCTGTATTTGAAAAGTACTACACATCTGCTAATAGGGGACCCAATGAGGTGCGTAGCACATTCCACCCGACCACCCCCATGCTAGGAGTAAATGAGGAAGGATCCTCAACCAAGTTCATCCAAACAAAAAACCAACAAGACTCAACTCCAAACAAAAAAGGCATAAAAATACAAAGGAAAACACAACACCAAAAGAACACTTTTAAAGAATTGCAAAGATAACAAAACAAGGGAATGCTAGTGGCGAGTGTCATCGCATAGTCCTATCATGGGTTATCGTAGTTGTCTTTCTCTAGGCGTCGGCCCCCATCTATGGTTATCCTGGTTGCCTCTCCAAGCACCAACCCCATAGGGTGACTTGTGTGGAACCATTAACCTCTCGTGGAGATGAGGCAATGATCTTTCCAACCACGACCTTCTCAGTCCACCCTTAGTCTGCGAAAGCCCTAATGGATGAATGAGGTATCATTACTTATCTTGTTAATGTTATTACTACCCATACCCCCTAATTCATTTAATTAAGTTATCACTTATTACACTAACTCTTACGTGAGTTATCCTGATAGCCCCTTTGTGCGTCGATGCCCACGAAGAACCCTCTTCCTAGAATCCCAAACACAAACCAAAGCTCCAAGGGGATTGTACCAAAACAAGGAAATATAGAATCTCAAAATGAAGACATACACGAGGAAAAATCATCTCGCCAATAACCACATGCATAAAATACTCATGAAACAAGTACAACCCCAACATAATTCCAAAATAACAATTACAACCAAATATAGATAAACATCAAATCCACAAGACATCTTAATAAACAACAACTTTCCCATGCCTCTGGAAGCCTAAAAGCAATGATCCACAATTCCTATAGAGGGTTAAACTATCTTGAGGATCCCCACAAGTCCATAAACCAACTCAAGCAAAACAAAAATTGACTCAAGGAAAATTAAAGGATTAAACTACACAACCTCAAGTGTGAGGCCAAACCCTATCTATGACTATTGTGACCTTTTTATAAAAAAATATAATTATGTTAATTAATGAATTATGTGATACTTTGAACAATATTGTTTAAATATATAGTATATCATTGAAAATATGGATGGGTAAAATGGTTAGATCTTCAGTTTGTTTACTATCTTAGAACATTATAATTAACTGAGTATGTTTGTAACTGAGAGAGTTATATATTCAAGTTTTAAAAGTATAAAATAACATCAATGATTGAGCTCAACTACATAGTTAACGTTTTAATATTTTCATGGCTCAGTTAAAGGATGATCGTAATAAATGTGTCCTATTAAAAGTGTTTTGACAATCCATTAGGAAAGCATGCAAAGCATGTAAATCTAGATTCTTACAAGCATCAAGAGATAAGCATATTTAAATTTATACAAACAAAAGAATGAAATGTATTTTAGTACAAGTGATTCGCTAATGTGTTTTATGTTTTGTGGAAAGGGGTAATGCTTGGGGATGAAACATGGCTTTTGTAGATCGTGAAGAAATTCAATGGAATATATTCCTAACATCATCAATGGTGAGCTGGGACAACTCTAACTGACAATAAGGTTGTTTAAGGTAAGCTAACAATGTAAGTTATATGAAATTTTTTATCTAGTTGCATAGTAATACGTAGTAACAAATAACTGTTCAAAAATCCATCAGATAATATAGTTGAATAATTAAGTTAAAGGATTTCATTATTGTTGGAGATAAATTCGAATTGTTCTTTTGCATCGAAGGAGATAAATATTATATATGAATATACTTCTACGCACTAATCTGTTGAATTGAATTTTAATGAAAATAAGAGCAAGTGACTTCCATGAAATTTGGATCGTGTGTTAAGAAAATGCCTAAGAGATGAGTGCCATTAGAAAGAAGGGAGAACCAATTAAAACCCTTGTCGATATGTCACTTAATGAAGTATTCAAATGTGATCACACATAATAAAAAGAGAGTCAATATGGGGTTTGCATTAAGCGTCGAGTATAGTGGTGGTGGTTTAGTTATTTTGAGTTTTCAAATATGACCTTAGAATCTAGAAAATGTTTGGAAAAATAAATTCTATGGTCAATGAGCAATGTGGGGTTTATGTTTGAGATGTGTCTTTTGTTTTAATTAAATGTAGAGTCATGTCAATTAAGTTGTAAATGATGTGTAAAAGTAATTTTCGGATGCAATATTAGAGGTGATTTTATGAGGGTCAAAAAGGTCATAATTCAATCATTTATGACATTTTAAAAGCCCTAGACAGTACCTAGGGGTTGGAAGATTTTTTTTTGTCATATCTTTGCCCATACCTTGTTTATGACCTCCCTTAAATGCCCTTGAAAGGAGGTGACGAATTTTGGGAATGAAATGATTGATTTGACCCATTCACATCCTTTGGTCTTCCCTCTCATTTATTAGAATGACTTGGGAGAAAAGAAATGCATGTGCACCATGCCTATTTAATAAAGGAGAGGACTAGTGGGTGACCGGGGTGGGGTATGATAGATAATTGAGATTGGATCTCATCCAAAGGGTGTGGAGTCTTGAACTCTTTAAAATTATTGAGTTTTGGGTGGAAAGAGGGGGATGGTTTTCTCTTTGTGTGGGAAAATACTTAGTTTTTGGGAAGAGTTTTCATTTTGAGATGATGACATTTGTCAGCATCTCATCCAAGGGGTGTGGAGTCTTGAACTCTTTAAAATTATTGAGTTTTGGGTGGAAAGAGGGGGATGGTTTTCTCTTTGTGTGGGAAAATACTTAGTTTTTGGGAAGAGTTTTCATTTTCTCTTGGAATTTATTTTGTTCATATTTGTGACTTTTTTTTTTTTTTTGAGGGAAAGAGTTTTGAGAGCTATGAAAGACGTGAGGAATGTGGATTTCAAAATAGGGCAACTTGGAGAAGAGGCTACACCTATACTATGATGTAAAAAGATAAGTCCTCCTTCCTCTAAATGCTTATAACGGATGGAATTAGTGTTTTGAAGATTTTTGAGTTGAAGATGTTCTTGATAATGTGTGTGTTTTGAAATGTTTCAATAAGTCCTTGTTATTTTATTTTTGTTGTATTAAAAAAGTCGTGAAATGGGAGAGTTGAGATGCGTGTAGACTTTTATGTTAAGTATAAAAGATCTAATGTTGGTTTTCAATCTATGAGGATGGATTGCATATGTTTCTCTCTGCTCGGGGGATGGCTAGGGCCTTACTACGGCCTCATGATGCCATGTATGTAGGGAGGAGAGCTTTACTTCTCCTTTTGGTTAACATCTCTTAAGGGCATTTGAAAGATCTTATTGGAAGTTCTATTTCTATTGTTTTTACTAAAGCATATATTTGAATAAAAAGCATTGTAAGTTTCTTCGGAAAATTTATTAGTATATTGTATATACAAAATTGTAATTTTAATATGTATAAAAAAAAAATTAGTCAAAAAATGTGTATTACTCTTTTGGAAGAAAGGATGCATCATTTTTGAGTTGGAAAGAAGAGATTACTGGAATTATAAAATGATGTTTCAGTTGTTAGTTATTTGTTGTTGTAGTCTCAAAGAAAGCTTTATTTATAATTTGTGCAAAAAGTAGCTAACCAGTAAACACTGCAAGAATGTGTAATTCATACAAGCTAATATTAAGAGTTTAAAATTTTTGATGATCAATAGATATATATCGACCTTTTCAATCTGTTGTTGAAATAGAAAAAAAAGAAACCACCCAGTAAACCAGTATTAAAACTTCACATGTGCATATAAACATATATTCTTTTGCAAATATATTGTGTAGTATAAACATATACACTATCATATATTATGCATTAAAATATTATAATTTTGCAAATATATATATTCTGAAACATATTACATAATATAATATGCAGATATTATTTCTCTTTAAAAAAATAGAAATTGCATAGAAAATATAATAAAATATATTTTTCCAGTTTTTAATCAAATAAAATATAAAAAATAAATATATTGTAAAGGGTTTGATAAAATAAAATATAATAGAAAAATATTAAATAAAATGAAATTTTTAAAAAATAATAATTAAAAAAAAAAAAACCCTTTGCAGGCCGATGGGCCACGGCCCAAGGCGCCATGGCACCCTCGGCAGCCTGCGACCTGCACAGGGGGAGCAGGTGGGCTCCCTTTAGGACTCGTGGCCCCCATGAGGCATGGCAAGGTGGGGACGGGCTAAAACCCCCCAATATTTATTTTAATTTATTTTTAACACAATAAAAAAAAAGAACAAAACCTGCAGTTCGGCTCTATGATCTAAACCGAGATCAAGAAAAATAGCAATAATAAAGTTTAAATAAATAAAAGAATTATGTAGTTAGATGTAAAAGAAATAAGTAAAGAAGCAGAGACAATAAATGGAGGGTTTCAATTCGGCTCAAATGTTAATAGAATTGCAGGAACAAAAGATGAATGATATACAGGCAGGGATGTGCGAATCAGCGATGTCGAGGTTTTGAATGTAGACTACATACTGTTGCAATCTTAGTGACCTGCAACAAGAAATAAGTAAATAAAAAAAATAAAAATAAAAATCAAGAATGGATTCAATGAAACAAACGAAATCTTGTAATAAAGATATGAACCATTAAACATTTGAAGTATGCTTAAAGAAACTGGCAAGAGCTCCCATCTTCAACCTTCTTTCCTTCAACCTGCAAACAAAGGGGAAATGAAAGAATGAGAAAAAAAAACATTTTAATAAGCTCATCCTTATGATTTAGGGTTTGGTAATAATGTCTTAAGATCTAAGGGTTGAGAATCAATCTTATTCAATGGATGAGATTGAATGCTCAACAATTCACTTTTGTTTTAAATTAAAAAAACCAAAATTTATTTAAACCTTATTAATGGATGCTTTTTGAAGGAATAGTGAAAACATGAGTTCTAATTAAATATTTAGGGAAACTTTTTCAACTTATATCACCATCTAATTTTAATCTTTAAAATATCAAGTAGTAATTTAAAATCTTGCTAAATGGGAAAGTGAAAGTTGTTTTAAATCAATTTTTATTGTAATTTAAATAACTATTCATGCGTTTAGTTTTAGAAAAATCATATATGGATTAAGCTTTAGAAAAATCAAAGATATGGAATAAATTATTATTTAATTGAAGAAACTTAAATATATAAAATTATGGTGTATGGTTTAATATAGGATAAAATATTGTTATTTAAAATGGGGTTGACAAATTATTCCACCTTGCTTAAATATTTTTTTTCTATAGAAAAGGGAATTATCAATTTAAATAAGTGATCATTATTACAATAATAATAATAATAATAAATCAAAAGCTTCATTAAAATTATTCATAATAATAAATTGGCATAAATGATAAATTTATAACTAAGGGTTATAAAGGGGATTTAAATTGAAGGTCAAACCATAATATTTAATAAAGTGACCTTAATATTTAGAATTAATTTAAGTGAGGTCTAATAGGTTAAATTGGATTCTTCTGCATAAAGATAAAAGGTCTACTTAATTATTTAATTAAATGGAAATGGGTTAAACATTATCAAATTATTCAGGGCCGAATTAGCCCCATGGTATAAAAATAAAAGAAGGTGGTGAAAATTATCACAATTATTAAGTAAATCAATTATCTAAATGGAGATAAGAAAGATGCATTATTCAGGTGAAATAAAGATAAGATCGAGATAGTTAAGTTGATATTCTAAAATAGTTGGGTAAATATGTAAGTGTGGGCTAGCGGTAATCTATCAAGTGGAAGGCGTTGAAATGAAACAAGGTCCATTTAAAAATTAAGGTCGTGAGGAGGATCGTTAAAGGAAAAGGTGAACTTAAGGATTTATTTATTTAATGACTCAAATGTGTAATATGATCCTAGGTTATCATTTAAACAAGGGGAAATAAAGAGTCTCAGAACCAATCATTTAGAGTTTAGTTATCCTATTATGGGGGTTATTAAGTAATGGTAAACCTAATTAAATCTAGATAATTTTCATCACATAGTCCTACCCCGAAGAGGGGATGAGGAGGTATCTATATACTTAATATTGTAAATTAGTACCACTTGAGTAATGACATTATTGATAGCAATATATCTTCATGGCATTTGTAAGAGTTTAAAGTTGTCTATCAAATAAAACATGATTAAGGGAGTCAATCAACAAGAACTTATAATTGATTAAGCTATGTGTGGTTATTCAAATAATGTAATTATATCAAATGGCGTTAAACCCTAGTAATTGTGTTGTGTAATGGTGGCTTGTTGGGAGCGCATTAAGTTGTAAACCTATGTTTAAACAAAAAAAAAAGTTGTGACATTTGTGTTATCTCCACATTAAAATGTGGGCATGACATCAAGGACAAGCTTGAGGGGTTCCAAAGGTTCATGGCCTCGGGTCATTCTCGGCAACCCATTCATGTTGAAGAAGAAAATTGGAGGAAAAAGTGGAGGGACATTTTAAGTAAAGAAGAAATATATTGGAAGCGGAGATCAAGGATTCAATGGCTCAAGGAGGGTGACAGGAACTCTTCCTTTTTCCATAGGACAGCCATCAAACATAAAAAGAGGAATACCATCAAGTGTTTGATGAATGAATCTAATTAGGAAGTCAAGCAGGCTAATAAAATTAGAGAGGTTGTTGAAAAGTACTTTAGACTGATCTACTCGGACACTGGAACCCACCCCCCCTCTGAAGATCTTCAGATGAGGCTCCTGGGTCACCTCCCACTTGGTATTAGTGAGTCTGATAATCATCAACTTTGTGCCCTTGTGACTGAGGATGAGGTTCAGAATGTTGTGTTTGCTATGGGCGCCTATAAGGCCCCAAGACTGGATGGTTTCCCTCCAGCCTTCTTTCAAGAATATTGGGACATTGTCAGCTATGATATTACTATGGTTGTTAAAGATTTCTTTAGGACTGGTAAATTGTTAAAGAAATTAAACAATAATTTCATTGTGCTTGTCCCTAAAGTGCAGGATCCTATACACATGACTGAATTCAAACCTATAAGTCTTTGTAACACTGTCTACAAAATCTTTTCCAGAGTCCTTGTCAACTGTTTGAAGCCACTTTTATAAAAAAATATCAGTAGATGTCAGAATGGGTTTGTGCTAGGAAGGAAAATCCTGGATGCTGCTATTATGACTCATGAAATAATTCATTCTATGGAGAAAAGAAAGAACCAAGGTATGGCTTTTAAACTTGACATTTCCAAAGCCTATGATAGGGTTAGATGGAAGTTTTTGTATTATGTCCTTGCTAAGCTTGGCTTTAATGATAAAGTGATTGGTATCATTAGGGAGTGTGTGGAATCTATTCAGTATTCGGTGCTTGTCAATGGGATCCCCTGGGGTTCCTTTAAAGCTGGTAAAGGACTTAGCCAAGGGGATCCCCTCTCTCCCTACCTATTCATCATGGTGGTTGAGGTTTTGGGAAGGAATTTTCTTTCCTTGCTCAACTTAGGGAAAATTCAGGGGATTAGACCTACCTCCACCCTTCCTCCCTCCGTTCTCCAATAGTTTGTTGATGACACATTTCTTTTTGGAAAGTCCTCTATGATTGAAGCTAGAGAATGGAGATGCCTCCTACAGGATTATGCTTGTGCTTTTGGCCAATGTATAAATTATAACAAAAGCAGTGTTTATTTCTTCAACACGAAAGCTGATCTCCAAGCTAAGATCTTAGCCATCCTAGGTTGCTTGAGTGCTTCTCTTCCGGGTATCTACTTGGACCTGCCACTTATTGTTAAGGAGGTTTCACACAACTTTTGGAATGGTATTCTGGAGAGAATGCAAAAAAAAACTTGTTGGTTGGAAAGGCCAACTTCTTAGTAATGCTAGTAAAATCCAACTTCTTAAAGCCTCCCTTCAAGGTATTCCAGTCTACTTTCTCTCTCTCTTTAAGATTTCAGGTTCCATGGCTGAAAAGTTAGAAAGAATTCAAAGATCCTTTCTCTGGTCAGGAATGGAGGAAAATAAAAGACTGGCCTAGCTAATTGGGACATTGTATGTCACCCCAAATGTCAAGGGGGCTTGGGGATCAGGAAGATTACTAATTTGAACAAAGCCCTCATTGCCAAGATTGGTTGGAGCTTGATTCAAGAAAGGGCAGAATGGTGTAATATAATGAAGGCTAAATACCTTAATCAAAGACATTTTTTTAGAGCTTTGCACCTAATTGACCTCCCTCTGAGATCCAAGATTTGGAACAATATCCTTAAGAGTAGATCCCTCTTGAAGGATGGGGTCAGATGGAAAATAGGTAATGGGAGATCAATTAGGTTCTGGGAGGATAGCTGGATTGGGAGCAGACCCTTTGCTGACAGTCACTTTAATATATTAAGGGATCACGCTGAAAACCTCTTTGGTACTTACATTTCTGATTATACCTCACCCAGAGCCCGATGGAAAATTTTGAAGTTGTCTTTCTTACATTGGCCTAACCTTCTGCCAAAGGTTATGAAGCTTCAAGAGCTTTTGAAAACATCTAGACTCCCTCTATTTCCCAAGGAGGACATAATTTAATGGTCAAAGAATCACTCTGGGGAGTTCACTATTAAGTCTGCTTATCTGCTGCTTCTCAGGTTTGGTGGTGATGAGCAGTGCTAGAGAAAGGTTTGGATTCATCAGCTTATCCCTAAAATAAACTTCTTATGGTGGACCTCCATCCATGGAAATTTTTTAACTATTGATAACCTTGTTAAGAGGGGTTTTCAATTCCCTAATTGGTGTACTCTTTGTAGAAAGGAAGGAGAAACCATCCCTTATCTTTTTATTCATTTCCAATTCACTTCCCTGGTTTGGCATAATGTTTTGCAGAGACTGAACATCTCTTGGGTCTTTAATAGAGATATCCACCAATTCATCTTAAATTGGAAATGCCCCTCTAATCATCCCTCAATTAAACTGCTTTGGCAACTTATTCCACCCCACATCTGTTGGTGCTTGTGGAAAGAAAGAAAAAATAGGATTTTCAAAGAAAAGGAAAACAATCTAGATGGTCTATTGATAATCCTTAATAAGTTGCTCCTGGATAATATCTCAACATGCAAATGGAAGAAGCCTATTAATCCCCCGACTGCTTGGGATAGAAACATTGCTACCGCCTAGAATTTACCCAATGAGATCTTGAGATTTGATAGCTCCAAATCAATTATCAGGAAGCATACTAGATGGAGAAGCCCTAAACCACCTTGGGTTAAGCTTAACTTTGATGGGGCGGCTAGGGGAGGGATGTCATTTGCTGGAGGTATAATCAGGGACTATTCTGGTAGCTTGGTTGTTGCCTATGCGGGGAATTTGAGCAATCATACTATTAATCATGCTGAGGGCATGGCTCTCCTTTGGGGTCTTAAGATTGCGCTGTCAATTGGTGCCAAGACTTTGGAAATCAAAGGGGACTCAATGCTAATTGTGGAAGCCACTAAAGGAAAGATGAAAGTGGGATGGTCCCTTAAAGGTATTCTGGAGGACATTTTCCCTCTTCTAAATGCTCTTCATGACTTTTCATTCCAACATGTCTTCAGAGAAGGGAATGCGACTGCTAACAACCTCGCGGCTACGGGTCTTGATATTGAAGGGCTTAGGTATTGGAAAAATGAGGTTTCTTTACCCCCCTTGGCTCTGGTGTATTTAAAGGAAGATCTCAAACATTTAAATGATGATTCTTAGATGGTGCTTACTTATTTTTGTCAGGCTCCTAACTTTGGTTGGTTTTTCTAGCGGGAGCGGGCTTTTGAATAATTGGCCATTATGTGAGGTGATGGGCCTCATATGTGGGTTCGCTGGCTTGTACGACCTCTTGTGGGCTGGTGATATGGTGAATCTTCCTATCCCCACTAGACTATGGCGTCGTTATTTTTTGAACCCCCTAAACTTTTGTGATCAACTTTTTAAGCTTGCAGATTTCATGAGATTTTTTGTGGCAGCTAAGTACTACGTCGATATCATGCCCTTACTTGATGTGGGTGATTCGCACGAGGGAGCTATTGCCCTTGCGTGGATTATGAGAAGTCACATTTATTGTCTCTATTTTTGACTGTTATGGTCACTTTGCATTGGCTTGTTTCCTATCGATGCTTCTAGAATTGACTACCAACTCTTCTACCCTGGTTCCCCTATTATGGTCATCAGCATCTTTGGTGTGGGCTCTATGGGTGGGGAGAGAGTGCATGTGGAGCCAAACAGGTGTGACGAGTGGAAAGCGGATGCCACTATTTGGAACATCTGTAAAGAGGGCGGAATTGCATAGTACATGGAGGCCATGACTGGTCACAATGAGGGCTTGTCTCACAAGTTTGTCACCTTGTGGAAGGAGGGAGGGTCACCATTGGTGGAATTTCCTTCAAAGTTTCTGAGGAGGTCATTGCTAGAGTTATTGGGCTCCTAAATAGTGGCCGCACTTGGAAGAAAACTATGAAAGTTCCGGACCAAGTCAGTCTGAATCAATTTTTTCACGGTGATGAGAAACCTATCAAGTTGCAGGGTGGATTTGACCGCAAGGCACTACCGGAGCCATGGGATAAAGTTTGTTTGGTGATAATGAAATATTTCACATTGGAAGGAAGGTATGGGGTCTGCTACTATTACCACTTTAATTTCCTCAACCACCTTAGGAACCATCTGTATATTTCTATTCCTTTCTTCCTGTATCATGCCCTTGACAACACTGTGGCAGAATTTAATGAAGGCTCCACTAATTCTAGAAAGAATTGTACTATCCTTCACCAAGGCCTTATATCTAGGCTTTATCATTTCCATATGGTACTTTTCCCTACTTGGCCTATTACTATGCAAGAAGTTTTGTCTCTCCCTGCTCTTGATGAAACCTCGATTTCGTCCACTCCCCCCTCTGCTAGTATTTTGGACACACGGGGCCCAAGCAAGAAAAAATGCCTCAAGAATCCTACCTTGAAAGCCCATCCCCATGGCACTTCCCTTGGTATGGGCCTAGAGGATACGGGTAGGGAAAGAAAGCGGCCTGCCCCTACCTCACACCCTAAGGCGAAAGCCTCTAAAAAAGCTAAAGTTTGCCATAAAATTGACTTTGATGTTGAGATCACTGAGGAAACTAACACCCCCTGTTGTTCTCATAGACTGGTTTGTAAGCAGGACAAGATTGGAAGCCTTAAGGAAGCCTTTGATTCAGACAAGGATCTAGAGAGTGACAATGAAAGCCACAAGGAAATGGTGGTGGGAGGAGAAGGCCGGTCGGTGTCGGTCAACAGTGAGTCCCATGTGTTAGAAAGTTTAAAGAAGGGCCCTTCTGGCGATAATGTGCTGGAAATTACCCCCCAGTCCTCTGATGCAGTTAAAGGAAAAGCTCCCTTGAAGGATGATCACAAGGAAAAAGACCAGGCTTGGGAATAGGTTGGCTTGCTAAAGGGGAGATTGGAGAGGCTGGAAAAGAAGGTCCAGGAGGTGACCCAATTTTCCCTAAGGGTCATGAATAGGTCGGCAACCAATCTCTATTTGCTATAGAAGGACAAGTCCACGAAAGATGTTGAACTTGATGCTGATTTCAAGGAGCTGCTCGAGTTCCTCACAACGGATTGGGTGACTGCCTTACATGATTTTCCTGGTAGGAAGGATAAAATTAGGCTCCTGGGCATGTTTGTTCTTGCTTATTTTTTGTCTTGTTGTTTGTTTTTTCTACTAAACTTGTTGGGCCCTTGGTGGTCTTTGGACTTATTTGGCTAGTTTCATGCTTGCATGTTGAACCTTGTCATCTTACATATACTGTTACTTTTTGTTTTTGATGATGTGCTATGAGTGATGGCTTTTTCTCTGTTGTCACTGTGCTATTAGTGTGCTTTCGATGGATGGCCTTTAGTGCCTTGTTCTTATGGGTTAGCACCCTTGTTTTGCTGCTTTATATTTCAAAAACAAGCACAATTTTAAATAACTTATTGCACGATTTCTACCATGAAATAATCAATTTACCCAATCTATTTAATTTGATAAAATCGCTCAAATTGAATTTAATAAAATATTCATTTTCAATTTGTCCAATACAACATATATCGAGCATTGAAACTAACATTCTAAGTATTTTTATATCTTTTCATCCAGTACATACACATGTATACATATTGCTAAGTACACACACACACACATATATAATCAACTTGATTATTTAATTTCCACAAATATCAACATATTATATATATTAATAGAAAATAAATTGAATAGAAAATGAAATTTATAAATTAAAATTTAGAACCTACAGGGGAGGCTACGAACCTCCTCATATGGGAGGTCGTGGCCCCCCCAAGGCTATGTACAACAATCCAAAAGACTGTTGGGCAACAGTCCTTGGACTGTTGTGTGCAGCGTTGGCAAGTTGCGTACAACCCCACCATATATACGAAGGCCACCAAAATAAGGAATGGGGGGGTACAACAATTTGACCCCCACCCCAAGAATTTTTTAATTTTTCCAAAAGAAAATTAACACAACCTCCTTAATCTTTAATATAGATTCTTTTTTTAAAAAAGAATAAAATATACAATTCCAACCAGCATATATATATATTAAACAAAACGATTTGATTTTCTCTCAGACCAAGTACAGATCTGAACATATAACTATTTTTTTTTTAAAACACACTTTCTTTTTAGAAGTGAAATTCAAGGAAGTATTTTCAATAGGATATTATTTTCCCATTTTGACAACAATTTTTAACAACACAGATTTATTTTCTTTAGCAAAATTGTAATTTCTCCAACCTAGTATTTTGACAACTAAAATAAATTGAAGAAGAACAACAGGGTTTCTTTTTCAATCAACAAAATACAAGCTCTTTCCTTACATTTGAAATCAAATTTCAACTTAAACCAAGATAGAAAACCAAAACATTTCCAGTAAAATTTCAAACCCTCTCAAAAAAAAATTCAAACAGAATAAAATTTTCACAAACACAAAATTCCCTTAATTATGATCACCAGTTCAACACGGAAAACAAGACATTGATTTTAAACAGAGATAAAAAGAAATAAACACTAAGAAAGGAACATGAAGTCCTACGCTTTAGATCAAAGTAACAAGTGCGACAACTCCTCTTCCTCTTTCTAAAACAACCTTCATGAACTTCTTTCTTCTTCCTTGGCAAATTCTTCCCCAATCTCTTCTTTCAAGCTCAATTTTGAATCATTATTTTTACAGAAAAATACCCATGAAGAAGAATTCTTATTTTTTCCCAATAAAATAAAATAAACTTCTTTCTTTTTTCAAAAATACAAACATGCATTCGTCCTTTTTTTTATCTTTTTGATTTTAAAGCTCACAATTATCCCCCATCAATTAATTAAAAAATACTTAATTCAATATTTATCCTCACTTGATAAAAATCATTGAATTATATTATTTTATTTTTGCAAATGATAATTTATAATTATCAACACTATTATTTATTTAAATTTATTAATTTATCCCTTTTCATTAAATAAACAACTTTTAATTTAACAATCCTTTTAAAATATAATATTTTAAATTTAACAATTCACTTAACCATAATTACCTACTATTAATTATATCAATTAAATAACATTAAAAATCTACCAAGAAAATATCAAACATAAGGATTAATCAAAATAAAAAATATTCACAGATTAAAATAAATGACCAAGACCAACCCATACTGAAATGAAGACGGGGTCGTGGACAATGACACCATTACACACACAACAGGGTAATGAAATTGAGAAAGGGACACTCCTCTTCAAATCCCTTTTAACAACTTCATACACATTGGGTTTGTGGTATACACTCAAACCTACCAAGCAGGTGGAGTGGGTGTCCAATACCTGCATCCTACATGAAACCAATGTCAAGTAGCATATAAACCTCCAATACAAACACACCGTGAAAGGAAGTTGCGGGGTAGCAAGGCACTTAGGAGCAAGTGATGCTACTCTATCCTTTCACCAAGACCCACTAGCAAACACATCAGAATCCATAAACAAGCATTAAACCATAATATCACCACATAGTATTAATGAAAGTCATAACATATCCAAATAGTATGATCACCACATAATGTATCATAAAAAATCATAAGCAATATCATATGCATCAAACCAACTAAACTGTAAATCACACAAAGAAAACCAGTGAAATAATCACCATCACAAACCCAAGTACAAAACTCAACACAAAAGAGTATTTAGAAGTATCAACAATATGAGGGGTATTACATCCTCCCCCTAGAACATGGCTTATTCCTAGAGGCCACTAAAAAAAAGGGTAAGCCTCTTTGATATGGGATGCATCCTCTCATGTCGCCGAAGTCTCATCATTCGGGTCCCACTAAACCTGCACCTGTTCAATGTCTCTGCCCCTAAGAGTGAGTCTCCTATGTTGTAGCACGACCATAGGCTCGAGTGTCAGTTTCCCATTCTCGACATGTAGAGAATTCCAATCAAGTACATGAGAAACATCTGGATAATATGGCCTAAGAATAGAAACATGAAACACATCGTGAATCAACGATAGACTGGGCAACAATGCTAGGCGATAAGCAACAACTGGCAATTTCTCTCCAAAACTTCAAATAGTCCTACAAAACAAGGTGCGAGCTTGGAACCCTTTCCATAATGGATTGGGCTCTTTTGCAGTCGCACTCTTATAAAAACTCGATCACCAACAAAGAATTGATAGTCAATTCTATGCGCATCAGTGTATTTCTTCTGCCTATCCTGTGCTGCCACAAGATGCTCTCTAATACAAACTACATGTTGCTCCATGTCCTAAAGCATTTTAGGACCTAGGAGAACTCTATCCTCAAGACAATCCCAACTTAATGGATTCCTGCAGGGATGACCATATAGTGCATGAAAGGTATCCATACCAATCGAGCTATGATATCCATTGTTGTAGGCAAACTCCACCAAATGCAAATAGTCCTCCTAACGTGACTGTTGATCCATCACGTACATACGAAGCATGTCCTCAAGAACTTGATTAACTCTCTCGGTCTGACCATCTATTTTAGGATGGTAGGAAGAATTGAAATTCAGTTGGGTTCCTAAGGCACATTGCAATGATCTACACAATACAGAAGTGAAAACTAGATCTCTGTCGGAAATGATTCTCCACAAAATACCATGCAGCTGAACAATATCTTCCATGAATATTCTAGCAATCAAAGAAGTAGTGTAAGATGATTGGATGAGGGAGAAGTGTGCCAGCTTGGTCAATCCATCAACTGTGACCATGATAGCATCATGACACTGAGAAGTCATAGGAAAATCCACAATAAAATCCATTGATATTATGTCCCACTTCTATTTTAGAATGAGATGAGGCTATAAATGGCCTACGAGATGCTGGTGTTCTGCCTTGAATCTTTGACATTCTAAACATCTAGCCACCAAATCAGCAATATCCCTCTTCATGCCAGCCCAAAATTATAGTGCACAAAGTTCTACATACATCTTCTTAACTCCCAGGTGAGAAGAGTAGAGAGCTCAATGTGCCTCAGTCATAATCAAAGTCTGAAGACCCTCAGTAGGAGGAACGCACATGCGGCTCAAATACCTCAGAAGACCATCAAACTCTAGTGAGTAGCCTACAAATTTTCCTTCCAAAAATCTACTTGATTCAATTTCTGATTTCACTTCCTGATACCAGCTATCTGAGGGAAGTGCTACGAGGACCTGACTCCTCAAATCCACCTCGAGAGCCATTGCAGAAATCTCATGTCTCCATCGAATTAGAGCATCCTCCACTACATTCTCCTTACCTTGAACATACTTGACCTCAAAATATTCACAGAGGAATTCCATCCATCTCCTTTGCTTGGCATTTAGGTTCAACTGCATAAAAATGTATTGCAAACTGCGATGATCGCTATGAAGCTCGAACAGATGACCCAATAAGAAATGTCTCCATCTCACAAGGGCATGAACCACTACGACTAACTCCAAGTCATGCGTGGGGTAGTTTAGCTCATGATCCTTGAGCTTGCAGTATTCATAAGCAATTACGCATCCTTCTTGCATCAAGATGGATCCTAATCCCTCCAAGGAGGCATCTATGCACACCATGAAATCCCCAATAGGATCAGGAACAACTAATATACGTGCACTAGTCAACCTATCCTTAAGGGTCTAAAATGTTGACTGGCACTGATCTGACCAAATGAACTCCTTCCCTTTCCTTTGAAGAGAAGTGATGGGATGTGTGATCCTTGAAAATCCCTATACAAACTGCCGATAATAGCCTGCTAACCCCATGAAGCTTTGATACCCCTCATGTTGTTACTCTTTTGGATGGATTTCGTACTTGGTTGTGTGGGTGATCAGTTCACCATTTCGGTTGTGCATGGATTTATGGTTTGGTTGATTAGTTGCATTAGATTTTACATATGTTGTTAGATGATACATTTCATGGTGATTATGTTACATGGCTATTTTGTAGTGTTCCTTAATATATATATGGATGTTGTGAGTTTTATGTTGTTATAATGTTTGGTGTGTTTGCTAGTGCATCTTGGTGAAAGGACAGAGTGGCATCACTTGCTTGCAAGTGCCCTGCTGCCCTGTGATTACCTTTCACAGTGTGTTTGCTATGGTGATTTACATGCTTCACGACATTTATTTCTATGCAGGATGTAGGTACAGAGTCTCGATTCCACCTGCTTCGGCAAGACAGGGCGAGCATCAAAATAAACTCAACGAGATTGATGTTGAAAAGGAGTGGTTAGGAAAGAGTTCCTATCCCAAGTTCTTCTTTTGTGAGTCCATTGTTGTTTTTGTTTTTATTTGTCCTTGTGGGTAATTTTATAGTATTGATTAATGTTTAGTTGTGATTTAATTAAATTTTGTTAAGTGTGATTTAATTAATTTTGGGTACATGTGTGATCAATTAATATATTTAATTGATAAGAGTTATTAAATTTAATTATATTTAAGTTGATTAAGTAATATTATGGTTTAAAAGGTTAATTTAAATAAAATATAGGCTGCTTTGTTATTATTTAGAATGTGAGAATTGCTATTTTAATTGATAGTTAATTAAATTGTTTTTAAAAACTATATTATTATTATTTGAAAGTTAAATAAAATAAAATATAAATAAAAAAATAAAAATTGATTTTTAAATTATTAAATTTCTTGCATTGGCAATTTACAGGAAGTAGTGGGAATTAATGAATGGCTATTGGGGAAAAATGATTCCCAGAAGGAATATGGGCATGGGTAACAGAAATTGGTTTGGAGGAATTTTTGGCTGAGAAGAGAGGGGGTTCTCTATGTGTGTGGATTTTTCTAGTGAAATTTGGTGAAAGAATTTGGAAAAAGCTACAAGGGTTTTTGGAATTTAATTTTGGCTGGAGGTGAATTTTTTGGAAAGAGCTTC
This sequence comes from Sequoia sempervirens, assembly GCA_007258455.2. NCBI lineage: Eukaryota > Viridiplantae > Streptophyta > Pinopsida > Cupressales > Cupressaceae > Sequoia > Sequoia sempervirens. The sequence continues at coordinate 70,970 of VDFB02018455.1, forward strand.
GTAGCTGGAGGCTCTGTGGCAAAGCTTGGCTCAAATTTGCTTCTATAGCCTATAGGAAACAGGTTCCTTTATCTTTTTGTTTTGTTTTGTATTTTTTCCTGTTTTAAAAAGATTGTTTGTTTGTGTATAAGGTTTGTCTGTGTCTTTGAAGAATTTTCTGTAGAGAGTATTGTTTCTGGCTGCAGCTGTTAAAATTTTGTGTTGCCTCTGTAGGAAATTATACAACCAAACTTAGAGAATCTAATTAAATAAAATTCTTGAATTAGAAGATCTGAGGAAATAATAGAAAAAGAAAACCTCTGTAGATTTTAATCCAAAACCCCATTGTTGAGCAGAGGAATTTAGAAAATATTTGTGCAAGGAAATTTGGGAAAAAACATAGGAAAAATTAGAAGAGCTATTGTGCAAATTTCTTATTGCCTGTGTATAGATATGATGTTTCATTTCCTCATTTATTCCATCTCTCTAAAAGTAAAATTAAATTACTAATTGAAATTCTTGGTTGTTCCTGTGTTCTTCTGTCTGTCTGTGAAATTAAAACTAATATATTTATACAGATTTATATATATATATATTAATCATAAACTGTATATTGAAATTATCTGTATACCTGTAGAATTGGTTTGTATTCCGTCCGTACGGAATTAACAAGTTAATTTTTTTTTAAAAATAAATAAATGAAGAAATTTTAAATATATATATATATATATAAGACTGACGAAATTCCGTACCTCATAATTCGTCAGAATATATATATATATATATATATAGTGTTTTTATAAAAAAAAATTATATGAAGTATGGGGGGGGGACGGCTACTGCTGTACCCCCAGCGCAGTCCCAAAAGCTATGCACATTAGTCCAAGGACTACTACACAGCAGTCCTTGGGACTACTGTACGCAGTCCTTGGGACTACTGTACACAGCCCTTGGGGGCTACGTCCTCCCCTATGGGGAAGTACACAGCGTCCAAGTGGGGCATACATGTTTCAAATGTTATATATATAATTTAAATTCGTTATTATTATTATTATTCATTGGATGACAATAAATTTATTTTGTTATATATATATATAATTATTTATTTATATAAAATATTTTTTCATGTTAATGTAATTGTTAAAATTTATAAATATATATTTATATATGTATGTATATATAATATGATATATACATATATATATATATATATATATGTGTGTGTTAAATCTTGGAATAATATTTTGTAAGTTATTTATAATGATTATATATTTAATTTATTGGAAAAAAATAGAAATAAATGATTTTCCAAATTCATTTGAATGTTTTCAATTAGCGAAAAAAACTAAGGAAATTAATGGTTGACTTTTGTGATGGAGTGTTCTTGTAGTGTGATATTTTAATCTGACTTGTGTTTTCCTGTAATAATTCAACTTCTTGTTATTGAGTTCTTTTTGTTGAGTCTCTTGAGTTGAGTTATCAACATGCAGGTTTCTTAAATTAGTCAACTTATTATAGGAGATAGGGTTAGTGTTATAACTTCCAGAGGTTTTTGAATTGGGTGTTTAAAGTATTGGGGCTTCTATGTCTGAATCTTAATTCCATTTTCTTTATGATTGTAACCTTGAGTTGCATTATTTTGTGTAAGTTATTGAGTCATATGATTATGCGAGATGGGTTTCCTCGCGATTGTTTATTTTGTGTTTAGAGAACTTGAGAGTACAATTCTTTGAGCTTGTTGCACGTTAGGGAATTCTAGGGAGAGTGGCTCTATGTGGGCGTCGGCGCACAAAGGGGCTGTCAGGATAACCCACAGTAGAGTTAGTGTAAAAAGTGAAAACCTAACTAATTAATTAGGGGATGGGTAGTTAAACACTAAAAGATAATGATAGATACCTCGCTCACCTGTTAGGGTTTCCAAAGACTAAAGGTGGCCGAGAAGGCCGTGGTTGGCATAATCATGATCTCGTCTCCATGAGGAATGCACGATTCCACATGAGTCACCCTATGGGGTGGCGCCTTGAGATAGGTAGTCAGGATAACCATAGATGAAGGCGGCACCTTGTGATAGGATTTCAGGATAATCCATGAAGGCCATGCGATGACACTCTCCTCTAGCCTTCCCCTTAGTTGTTTTTAACTGGAATCCTCTGGAAGTGGTTTATTGTTTGACTTGGAGTCATTTGTTGTTGTGTTTTGTTAGTAGACTTTTGTTGTCACGTTTCCTTTGTGTATGAATTATTTTTCCATGTTTGGTGTTGAGTCTTGTGTTACTTTTGACGTATTGGTCAGGAATTCCTTTCTTAACTACTCCTAGCACGGGGGTGGTCGGGTGGAATGTGCTTCACACCCCGTTGGGTTTCCCATTCAGCAGTTGTACCTTCAGTGCAAAGATTGTGGTGACAGTTTGTTCCATATTTATGTTCATTCAAATGTATACATTTGTACTTTATTCATATCTTGTAAGTGTATTGTAACTCGCCCATGTGTTGGGATAATGTATCTTGTAACTTGGATAAATGGTTATTGGTATTTGGTTTGTAACATGATACATGTATTGTTATAACACACTTTGTAATTCAAAACATTATTCACAGATGTAATTATATATATTTGATGTTGATATGTTGAGTAAATTAGTTCTCATTATTTCCAATTTTTATTGGTTATGTAATCTTGTTTAGCATATGTGGTTCATTCTTATTTTAATGCTTAGCGTTTATCACTTTTATATGAGAACTCATCTATGGAAATGAATGTTGGACTAGTTAAGTTTGTTAATGGGTAGTTAATGTAATGTCTCTTTGTGTACCCCAAGGGACTTAGGAGTTTAGTATGTATTTGTAATTATGTTAGTTGCAATTAATAACATAGTACTTTTACTTCATGTGTAAAAAAAAATTGTTGTGTAGTTAGTTGTCCTTTGGGGTTTGCGCGACGGGGTGTTACAACTTGGTATCAGAGCCAGGTTTGCAAACACTGGGTACTCTAGGTAGTTAAGTCCATTAGGCAACCTTGCGTAACTCTTGATCTGACATAACTCAATTGTTATGCAGGATCATGCCTAGGGGTAGAGGTCATGGCCAAAGAAGAGGCCAAGGTGGTGGTCATGGGGCCAATCGCCAAAGTCCATCACTTTTGAGCTCACATGTGTCAGAGTGTGAGGAACTTCAGAGTTCCCAAAGCATTCCGATAGGAGGTGGTGGTCAGAACCCAGAAGAACCTGGTATGGGTGGTCAGTTGCAACATCTATTAGAGGAGATATTGGGTTTCTAGGCCCTAGGTGGGATGAGGAACAAAGATTGGATAGGGAAAGGGAGAGATCCCCTAGACGTGGGGAAAACATAGCTGAGCAGGAGGTAGTAGTGGCAGGTCATATGAGGGACCTATTAAGAGCACGACCCCCTACTTTTGATGGATCTGGTGGGGGTCTAGAGGCAGAGACTTGGTTGATCGATTTGGATAGATGCTTTGTGATGCATCCCTATGACAATAACACTAGGGCTAGGTGTGCTATCATGCACCTCAGAGGTTTTGCTTCCACTTGGTGGAGGCTGGAGGAGCATAAATTACACATTGACATCAATATGGTTACTTGGGAGTTATTTATGGAGAGGTTCAGGGCTCAATTTCTTTCCAATCACTAGAGGTAGCGTAGAGCTGACGAGTTCCATGATTTAAGACAGATGACTATGGATGTGGAACAATATGAGCATCATTTTTACGAGCTCAAGCAGTATGCAGGTATCAGAAATGATGAGGCCATGCTAGTGCAACATTTTTTCAGGGGCTTAAATGCCCGTATCAGCAACGGTGTTTGTGTCTTCGAGCTGAAGACAATGGAGGTGGCGGTTGAGAAAGCCCACCTTGTGGAAGAAAATCTGGCTATGGCTTTAGGAGGACACACGGGAGTACAAATTGGTAGTGCTCCAGTTACAGGCTTTGGTTCTTGAGGTGGAAAACCTCAAGCAACAAGGACTTCTAGAAATTTTTGAGCACCCTCTAAGGGTGGTCCGCAGCAGCAACAACAGTCACAGTCTAGACAGTTCAAACCCCAGACATAGCAGGGTGATAGATCTCAAAGCAGAAGGAACCGTAGCTGGCAACGAGTTAGACAGGATCACTTTGAGCACCCTGCTAAGAGTACACAGACGACACCATCTTGAGGCAGCTTCCAGTAGTCGAGTGCACCATCAAGTGTTAAAGGGTATGGACATGGTACAGGTTGCTTCTCCTGTTGGCAATAGGGGCATATAGCGAGACAGTGCCCACAGAGGAGTACTACAGGATTTAGTTAGAGACCAGCTACTTCTGAGCCAATAGTGGGAGATGCAGGGAGAGCACATCGGGTATTTGTAGTAGTAGAGAATCACCAAGCTGAATATCAAGGCACTGTAGTTGAAACTTCAGGTGTGTTGAATGGTACTGGTATATCTATTCTCTTTGATTCAGGCGCATCAGATTCTTTCATTTCTCCTTTAGTTGTGGAACGTTGTGGACTGGTGGCAACTAGGCAAGGCATTAAATGGTAGGTCGAATTGCCCTCTGGGGCAAAGGTTGCAGTTGAGTCATTAGTTCAGGGTTGCAAATTGCAAATAGGGGCACTCACAACTATGGTGGATCTTCGAATCCTAGCTCTTAGCTCATATGATGTGGTTTTGGGTATGGATTGGTTGTACACTCACCATGCTTTAATTGATTGTCAGCATAAGGTAGTGTGTTGTGTTGATAATGTGGGTAGTGAGGTGGAGATCATTGGCAATCAGAGACCTATCTCATTACGCTTAATCTCAGCTATGCAATTAAAAAGGTGTTTCAGACAGGGTTGTCAGCTATTTGCTGTGTTAGTTAATGATTTGGACTCCGATGAGAGTCAAGGGATTTCATTGGATGATTACCCTCTTCTTAAGGAATATTCTGATGTTTTTCCTAGTGAAATTCCTGGGACGCCACCTAAGCGTGACATCGACTTCAGAATTGATCTTGTTCCTGGAGCTGAGCCTATTTCTCGGGCTCCATATCGGATGCCAACACAGGAATTGCAGGAGGTTAGGTTGCAGTTGGAGGAGCTTTTAGAGAAAGGATTTATCTGTCCTAGTGTTTCCCCTTGGGGAGCACCAGTTATATTTGTGAAAAAGAAGGACGATTCGCTCTGATTGTGTATTGATTATAGGCAACTCAACAAGGTGACGATCAAGAATCAGTATCCTTTGCCAAGGATTGATGACTTATTTGATCAAATAAAAGGAGCTCAAGTCTTCACTAAGATCAATCTTAAGTTTAGCTATCATCAGTTGCAAATAGCTGATGCTGATATTCATAAAACTGCATTCTATACTCGCTATGGGCATTATGAATTCATGGTTATGCCATTTGGGTTAACTAATGCACCATCAGTGTTTATGAGCCTGATGAATGGAGTTTTCCATACCTATTTGGATAGGTTCGTACTTGTGTTCCTTGATGATATTCTAGTGTACTCAAAATCTATGCAGGAGCATGAGGTACATCTTAGCAGGTGTTACAATGCTTGAGGGACAATCAACTATTTGCTAATTTGGCTAAGTGTGATTTTTACAAAATAGAGGTGAAATACTTGGGGCATGTCATCTCAAGTGTAGGTATTGCAGTGGATCCTTCAAAGATCCAAGCTATAGTTGATTGGCCAGCACCCAAGAATGTTCCAGAGATTCGCAGCTTTATGGCATTAGCGGGCTATTATCGACGGTTTGTACAGGGTTTTTCTAGGATTGCATATCCTATTACTTCTCTTTAGAGGAAAGGGAAGAAGTTCATTTGGTCCAAACAGTGTCAGACAACATTTGAGACCCTTAAGGATAGATTGACTAGTGCCCCAATATTGGTGGTTCCTGATCCTACTAAGGATTTTGTGATGTGCACAGATGCATCCTTGGAGGGTTTAGGATCTGTCTTGATGCAAGAGGGACATGTAATTGCATATGAATCCTGTAAGCTCAAGGACCATGAGCTTAATTACCCTACTCATGACTTGGAGTTAGCCACAGTGGTTCATGCTCTTGTGAGATGGAGGCACTTCTTGTTGGGTCATAGGTTTGAGCTTCACAGCAACCATCATAGTTTGCAATACATTTTTACTTAGCCAAACCTGAATGCTAGGCAGAGAAGATGGATGGAATTCCTCTGTGAATATGACTTTGAGGTCAAATATGTTCAAGGCAAGGAAAATGTAGTTGTAGATGCTTTGAGTCGGCAGAGACATGAGATTTCTATAGTGGCTCTTGAGGTAGATTTGAGGAGTCAAGTCCTTATAGCCCTTCCATCTGATAGTTGGTATCAAGAAGTGAAGTTAGAAATTGAGTCTGGTAGAGCTCTAGAAGGAAAGTTTGCAGGGTACTCACTTGAGTCTGATGGTCTTCTAAGGTATATGGGTCGCATTTATGTGCCTTGTGTTGAGGGTCTTTGAACTCTAATTATGACCGAGGCACATCGAGCTCCCTATTCTGCTCATCCGGGAGTTAAGAAAATGTATGCAGATCTTCGGGCATTATACTTTTGGGCTGGCATGAAAAGGGGTATTGCATATTTGGTAGCTAGATGTTTGGAGTGTTAGAGGGTCAAGGCAGAGCATCAACATCCTGCAGGTCTATTACAGCCTCATCTCATTCTGGAATGGAAGTGGGACATAATTTCCATTGACTTTATTGTGGGATTGCCTATGACTTCTTGACGTCATGATTTTATCATGGTCATAGTTGACAGATTGACCAAGGTGGCTCACTTTTCCCCAGTCTATTCATCTTACACAACTTCATCAGTTGCTAGAATTTTCATGGAAGACATCATCCATTTGCATGGTATTCCACGGAGAATCATATCTGACAGAGATCGAGTGTTCACATTTACATTGTGGACATCATTGCAACGTGCCTTAGGAACACAGCTAAACTTTAGTTCTGCCTACCATCCTGAGACAAATGGACAGACAGAGAGGGTTAATCAAGTTCTAGAGGACATGCTGCGTATGTACGTGATGGATCAGTAGTCATGTTGGGAGGAGTATTTGCATCTCGTGGAGTTTTCCTATAACAATGGATATCATAGCTCAATTGGTATGTCTCCCTTTCAGGCACTATATGGTCATCCTTGCAGGACCCCATTAAGTTGGGACCATCTTGATGAAAGAGTTCTCCTTGGTCCTGAAATGCTTTAGGACATGGAACAACAGGTAGTACACATAAGAGATCATCTTGTGGCAGCTCAAGACAGACAAAAGAAATATGCAGATGCATATAGAGTTGACCATCAGTTCTCTGTTGGTGATCGAGTCTTTTTGAGAGTGCGACCGTGAAAGAGCCCAATCCATTATGGAAAGGGTTCCAAGCTTGTGCCTTATTTTTTAGGCCCATTTGAAGTTTTGGAGAGGATTGGCCCCATTGCTTATCGCCTAGCATTGCCACCCAGCATATCATGAATTCACAATGTTTTTCATGTTTTTGTACTTAGACCATATTTTCTTGATATTACTCACGTACTTGATTGGAATACTCTTCAAGTCGAGGATGGGCAGTTAGCACTCGAGCCCATGGCTATGCTACAACATCAGAGACTCACCCTCAGGGGAAGAGATATTGAGCAGGTGCAGGTTCAATGGGACCCGAATGATGAGACTTCAACGACATGGGAGGATGCATCTCGTATTAGAGAGGCATTTCCATTTTTATTTAGTGGCTTCCAGGAGTAAGCCATATTCTAGGGGGGAGGATGTGATACCCCTCATGTTGTTACTCTTTTGGATGGATTTCGTACTTGGTTGTGTGGGTGATCAGTTCACCATTTTGGTTGTGCATGGATTTATGGTTTGGTTGATTAGTTGCATTAGATTTTACATATGTTGTTAAATGATACATTTCATGGTGATTATGTTACATGGCTATTTTGTAGTGTTCCTTAATATATATATGGATGTTGTGAGCTTTATGTTGTTATAATGTTTCATGTGGTTGGTAGTGCATCTTGGTGAAAGGACGGAGTGGCATCACTTGCTTGCAAGTGCCCTGCTGCCCTGCGATTACCTTTCATGGTGTGTTTGCTATGGTGATTTACATGCTTCATGACATTTGTTTCTATGCAGGACGCAGGTACAGAGTCTTGATTCCACCTGCTTCGGCAGGAGAGGGCGAGCATCAAAATAAACTCAACGGGATTGATGTTGGAAAGGAGTGGTTAGGAAAGAGTTCTTGTCCCAAGTTCGTCTTGTGTGAGTCCATTGTTTTTTTCGTTTTTATTTGTCCTTGTGGGTAATTTTATAGTATTGATTAATGTTTAGTTGTGATTTAATTAAATTTTGTTAAGTGTGATTTAATTAATTTTGGGTATGTGTGATCAATTAATATATTTAATTGATAAGAGTTATTAAAGCTAATTATATTTAAATTGATTAAGTAATATTATGGTTTAAAAGGTTAATTTAAATAAAATATAGGCTACTTTGTTATTATTTAGAATGTGAGAATTGCTATTTTAATTTAGAGTTAATTAAATTGTTTATAAAGACTATATTATTATTATTTGAAAGTTAAATAAAATAAAATAAAAATAAAAAAATAAAAATTGATTTTTAAATTATTAAATTTCTTACATTGGTGATTTATGGGAAGTAGTGGGAATTAATGAATGGCTATTGGGGAAAAATGATTCCCAGAAGGAATATGGGCATGGGTAACAAAAATTGGTTTGGAGGAATTTTCGGCTGAGAAGAGAGGGGGTTCTTTCTGTGTGTGGATTTTGCTGGTGAAATTTGGTGAAAGAATTTGGAAAAGGCTGTAGGGGTTTTTGGAATTTAATTTTGGCTGGAGGTGAATTTTTTGGAAAGAGCTTCGTAGCTAGAGGCTTCATGGCAAAGCTTGGCTCAAATTTGCTTCTACAGCCTACAGGAAATAGGTTCCTTTCTCTTTTTGTTTTGTTTTGTATTCTTTCCTATTTTAAAAAGATTGTTTGTTTGTGTATAAGGTTCGTTTGTGTCTTTGAAGAATTTTCTATAGAGAGTATTGTTTCCAGCTGCTGCCATTAAAATTTTGTGTTGCCTCTATAGGAAATTATACAGCCAAACTTAGAGAATCTAATTAAATAAAATTCTTGAATTAGAAGCTCTGAGGAAACAGCAGAAAAAGAAAACCTCTGTAGATTTTAATCCAAAACCCCGCTGTTGAGCAGAGGAATTTAGAAAATATTTGTGCAAGGAAAATTGGGAAAAAACATAGGAAAAATTAGAAGAGATATTGTGCAAATTTCTTATTGCCTGTGGATAGCTATGATGTTTCATTTCCTCATTTATTCCATCTCTCTGAAAGTAAAATTAAATTACTAATTGAAATTCTTGGTAGAAATTGATGTTCCTTAGTGTTCTTATGTTTGTGAAATTAAAACTAATATATTTATACAGATTTATATATATATATATATATTCTAATCATAAACTATATATTGAGATTATCTGTATACCTGTAGAATTGGTTTGTATTCCATCCGTATAGAATTAACGAGTTAATTTTTTTAAAAAAATAAATAAATAAATAAATTTTTAAAAATATATATATAGAAGACTGACAAAATTTCGTACCTTGAAATTCGTCAGAATATATATATATAGTGTTTTTATAAAAAAAAATTAATAGAAAAATATATATATTAAATGAAGTGTGGGGGGGCACGGCTGTTATCATACCCCCAGCGCAGTCCAAAAAGCTGTGCACAACAGTCCAAGGACTGCTGCGCAGTAGTCCTTGGGACTACTATACGCAACCCTTGGGGGCTGCGTCCTCCCCTATGGGGAAGTACATAGCCTCCAAGTGAGGCATACATGTTTTAAATGTTATATATATAATTTAAATTCGTTATTATTATTATTATTCATTGGATGACAATAAATTTATTTGGTTATATATATATAATTATTTATTTATATAAAATATTTTGTCATGTTAATGTAATTGTTAAAATTTATAAATATATATTTATATATGTATGTATATATAATATGATATATACATATATATATATATATATGTGCTAAATCTTGGAATAATATTTTGTAAGTTATTTATAATGATTGTATATTTAACTTATTGAAAAAAAATAGAAATAAATGATTTGTCAAATTCATTTGAATGTTTTCAATTAGTGAAACAAACTAAGGAAATTAATGGTTGAATTTTGTGATGGAGTGTTCTTGTAGTGTGATATTTTAATCTGACTTGTGTTTTCCTGTAATAATTCAACTTCTTGTTATTGAGTTCTTTTTGTTGAGTCTCTTGAGTTGAGTTATCAACATGCGGGTTTCTTAAATTAGTCAACTTATTATAGGAGATAGGGTTAGTGTTATAACTTCCAGAGGTTTTTGAATTGGGTGTTTAAATTATTGGGGCTTCTATGTCTGAATCTTGACTCCATTTTCTTTATGATTGTAACCTTGAGTTGCATTATTTTGTGTAAATTATTGAGTCATATGATTATGCAAGATGGGTTTCCTCGCGATTATTTATTCTGTGTTTAGAGAACTTGAGAGTACAATTCTTTGATCTTGTTGCACGTTAGGGAATTCTAGGGAGAGTGGCTCTATGTGGGTGTCGACGTACAAAGGGGTTGTTAGGATAACCCATAGTAGAGTTAGTGTAAAAAGTGAAAACCTAACTAATTAATTAGGGGATGGGTAGTTAAACACTAAAAGATAATGATAGATACCTGGCTCGCCTGTTAGGGCTTCCAAAGACTAAAGGTGGCCGAGAAGGCTGTGGTTGGCATAATCGTGATCTTGTCTCCATGAGGAATGCACGATTCTGCATGAGTCACCCTATGGGGCGGCACCTTGAGATAGGCAGTCAAGATAACCATAGATGGAGGTGGCACCTTGTGATAGGATTTCAGGATAATCCATGAAGGCCATGCGATGACACTCTCCTCTAGCCTTCCTCTTAGTTGTTTTTAACTGGAATCCTCTGGAAGTGGTTTATTGTTTGACTTGGAGTCATTTGTTGTCATGTTTTGTTAGTAGACTTTTGTTGTCACATTTCCTTTGTGTATGAATTATTTTTCCATGTTTGGTGTTGAGTCATATGTGTTACTTTTGACGTCTTGGTCAGGAATTCCTTTCTTAACTACTCCTAGCACAGGGGTGGTCAGGTGGAACGTGCTTCACACCCCATTGGGTTTCCCATTCAGCAGTCGTACCTTCAGTGCAGAGATTGTGGTGATAGTTTCTTCTAGATTTATGTTCCTTCAGATGTATACATTTGTACTTTATTCATATCTTGTAATTGTATTGTAACTCGCCCATGCGTTGGGATAATGTATCTTGTAACTTGGATAAATGGTTATTGGTATTTAGTTTGTAACATGATGTATTGTTATAACACACTTTGTAATTCAAAACATTATTCACAGATGTAATTATATATATTTAATGTTGATATGTTGAGTAAATTAGTTCTCATTATTTCCAAGTTTTATTGGTTATGTAATCTTGTTTAGCATATGTGGTTCATTCTTATTTTAATGCTTAGTGTTTATCACTTTTATATGAGAACTCATCTCTGTGGAAATGAATGTTGGACTAGTTAAGTTTGTTAATGGGTAGTTAACGTAATGTCTCTTCGTGTACCCCAAGGGACTTAGGAGTTTAGTATGTATTTGTAATTATGTTAGTTGCAATTGATAAAATAGTACTTTTACTTTATGTTTTAAAAAAAATTTGTTGTGTAGTTAGTTGTCCTTTGGGGTTTGCGCGACGGGGTGTTACAGAAACTATGAATCTCTGGAACATTATTGGGTGTTGGAAAATCAACAATGGCCTAGATATTTGATGGATCCATTATAATAACTGCACCTGAGATGATGTGCCCCAAGTATTTCACTTAAGTTTTGTAGAACTCACACTTAGCCAAATTTGCAAACAACTGATTATCCCTCAAGCATTGCAATACCTGTCTCAAATGTTCCTCATGCTCCTCCATTGATTTAGAGTAAACTAGGATCTCATCAAGAAACACAAGCACAAATCTATCCAAATAGGTTAGGAAAACTCCATTCATCAGGCTCATGAAAACTGATGGTGCATTCGTCAACCCAAATGACATAACAATGAATTCATAATGTCCGTAACGAGTGCAAAATGCAATTTTATGAATATCAGCTTTGGCTATCCATAACTGATGATGGCCAGAATTAAGATCAATCTTGGAGAAAACTTGAGCTCCTTTTATCTAATCAAACAAGTCATTAATTCTCAACAATGGATATCAGTTCTTAATCGTCACTTTGTTAAGCTACCTATAATCAATGCATAATCTAATTGAGCCGTCCTTTTTCACAAATATTACTGGTGCTCCCCAAGGGGAAACACTAGGATAGATGAATCCTTTTTCTAGAAGTTCCTCCAACTGCAAATGCAGCTCATGCAATTCCTGAGTTGTCATTCGGTATGGAGCCTGAGATATAGGCTCAACTCCAGGTATAAGGTCAATCCTGAAGTCAATGTCATGCTTTGGTGGCATCCCCAAAATTTCACTCAGAAAAACATTAGAATATTCCTTAAGAAGAGGGTAGTCATCCAATGAAATCCCTTGACTTTCTCCCAAATCCAAGTCATTTATAGACACGACAAACAACTAAAACCCCTATCTAAAACACCTTTTTAATTGCATGGTTGAGATCAATCATAGTGAGATAGGTCTTTGTATACCAATGATCTCAACCTCATTACCTGAATCATCAACACAATGCACAACCTTGCGTCGACAATCAATTATGGCACGGTGGGCACTCAACCAATCCATACCTAGAACCACATCATATGAACCAAGAGGTAGGATTCAAAGATCCATTGTAGTCACGAGTGGCCCAATTTGCAAATTACAACCTTGAACAAGTGACTCAACTGCTACCTTTTCCTCGAAGGCCAATTCGACTAGCCACTTAATGCCTCGCCTTGCTTCCACCAGTCTGCAATGCTCTACTACTAAAGGAGAGATAAATGAATTTGATGCTCTAGAATCAAAGAGAATGGAAATTCTAGTGCCATGTAACACACCTAATGTCTCAACTATAGTGCCATGATGTTCAGCTTGATGGTTGTCCACTATCACAAACACCCGATGTGCTCTACCTACATCACCCACTGTCAGCTCAGATGCAACTGGTCTCTAATTAAATCCTGTAGTGCTCCTTTGTGGACACTATCTGGCAATATATCCATGTTTCCCACAAGAGAAACAACATGTGCCTCATCCAAATCCTCTGACACTGGACGGTGCACTTGACTGTTGAAAACTACCTCGAGAAGGTGCCGACTGTGTGCTCTGTGCAGGCTGCTCAAAATGATCCTGCCTAATTTGTTGCCAACTTTGGTTCTTTCTGCTCTGAGATCTACCACCCTACTAAGACTATGATTTGTTTTGTTTGGGTTGTGACTGTTGCTGCTGCGGCTGTGGACCACCCTTAGAGGGTGCCCAAAAATTCTTGGAAGACCTTGCAACTTGAGGCTATCCACCTCTAGAACCAAAACTTGATGTCGGGGCACTGTCAGACTGAACTCCTGTGTGACTTCCCAATGCCATTGCCAAGTTTTCTTCTACCAGATGAGCCTTCTCAACAACTACCTCCATTGTCCTTGGATTGAAGACTCAAACTCCGCGACTAATTCAAACATTTAAACCCCTGACAAAGTGTTGTACAAGCATTGCCTCATCGTTACCAATCCTTTCATATTGCTTGAGCTCATAAAACAATGCTCATATTGTTCAACAAAAATTTCCATCTATCTTAACTCATGGAATTCATTTGCTCTATGTTGCCTCCAGTGATTAGAAAGGAAATGGGCCCTGAATCTCTCCATAAATAATTCCCAAGTCACCATGCTGATGTCAATATGTAATTTTTGTTCTTCCAGCCACCACCAGGTGGATGCGAAGCCTCTGAGGTGCATGATGGCACACCTAGCCCTAGTATTATTACCATAGGGATGTATAGAAAAGCATCTATCTAGATCGATCAACCATGTTTCTACCTCCAGACCCCCACCAGAACCATCAAATGTGGGAGGTCGTGATCTCAATAGGCCTCTCATGTGACTTGCCACTACTGCATCTTGTTCTATTGTTATCTCCCCACATCTTGGTGATCTCTCCCTTTCCCTTTCCAACAGTTGTTCTTCCACTGGCCTAGGGCCTAAACGACCCAAAATCTCCTCAAGTAGATGCTGCAACTGTCCACCTTCAAGACCTCGTTGTTCCGGGTTTTGACCACCACCTGCCAGATTATTTTGGGAACTTTGTCGTTACTCACACTCTGAACCATGGGAACTCGAAGGTGATGGAATTTGTTGGTCAACCCCATGGCCACCACCTCGGCCTCTTCCTCAGCCACGACCTCTACCTCGAGGCATGATCTTGCACATCAATTGAGGGGTACATGTAAGATCAAGAGTTAAACACAAAGGTTGCCTAATAGACTCAAACTACCTAGAGAACCCAACGTTTGCAAACCTTGGCTCTAATACCAAGTTGTAATGCCCCATCGCACAAACCCCAAAGGACAACTATTACCGCAATTTTTTTTTTTGAAACAATTAAAGTGTATAAATTAATGTATACATTAGATTTAAAAGATTACAAGTTATTCACCTAAGTCCTTTGGGGTACACAAGGTGCACTAATACATTTTGAACCATTTTTTGACAATAGCTCATCAGAATTCTGACGGCTATGCCAGCCTGGAATTTTGATGTTTTAAATGCTGTCAAAATTTTGATGTGAAAATAGTGACAAACAGCCATCGAAATTCCGACAAACTGTCATCAAAAAATGGTTCAAAATGTATCAGTGGTTACATTACACAAACTAACCCTTAACAAAAGTTGATAGACGTAATTCCCAATTCCATTAATGTAACCCATTCATTCACTTATCTTCAATTTTGAAAAAAATTCATAAATGATAAAGAAATATGACAAAGTTAAACCAATATGAAAACCATACACTTATGCATAATAAAATAAACATGGAAATGCAATGAACATATTTCCACAGATACAACATGAACATTAAATGATATTTACAATCATAGTTCAAGAAAGAATTACATAGTATGATAACACATTACATCAACTTCCACTACATCTCATTGAATAAATACATAAGTTTACATTCTAAGACTTCCCCACACATGTGGGAGTAATACATCAATACAAAAGTACAATTGTAGTATTAAATATACATCTAGAAACATGGTGAACTTTGGATTGAGTTGTATCTAAAAAGTACTACACATTTGTTGATAGGGGACCCAACAGGGTGCGTAGCACGTTCCACCCGACCACCCCCGTGCTAGGAGTAAATAAGGAAGGATCCTCGACCAAGTTCATCCAAACAAAAAGCCAACAAGACTCAACTCCAAACAAGAAAGGCATGAAAACAAAAAGGAAAACACAACACCAAAAGAACAATTCTAGAGGCTTGCAAAGATAACAAAAACAAGGGAATGCTAGAGGAGAGTGTCATTGCACAGTCCTATCATGGGTTATCCTGGCTGCCTTTCTCTAGGTTTCGACCCCCATCTATGGTTATCTTGGCTACCTCTCTAGGTGCCAGCCCCATAGGGTGAATCGTGTGGAACCATTAACCTCTTGTGGAGACGAGGCAACAATCTTGCCAACCACAGCCTTCTCAGTCCACCCTTAGTCTTCAAAAGCCCTAATGGGTGAACAAGGCATCATTACTTATCTTGTTAATGTTATTACTACCCATACCCCCTAATTCATTTAATTAAGTTATCATTTATTACACTAACTCTTATGTGGGTTATCTTGACAACCCCTTTGTGTGCTGGTGCCCATGAAGAGCCACTCTCCCTAGAAACCAAAACACAAAACAAAGCTCCAAGGGGATTGTACCAACACAAGGAAATAAAAAATCTCAAAACGGAGACATACGTGAGGAAAAATCATCTCGCCAATAACCACATGCATAAAATACTCACTAAATACATACAACCCCAACATAATTCCAAAATAAAAATTACAACCAAATATAGATAAACATCAAATCCACAAGACATCTTAATAAACAACAACTTTCCCATGTCTCTAGAAGCCTAAAACCAATAATCCATAATTCCTACAGAGGGTTAAACTATCTTGATGGTCCCCACAAGTCCATAAACCAACTCAAGCAAAACAAAAATTGACTCAAGGAAAATTAAAGGATTAAACAACTACACAACCTCAAGACTCAGTTGAAATCACGAATTTAATATAACTCAACAAGCACAATTTTAAATAACTTACTGCACGATTTCTACCATGAAACAATCAATTTACCCAATCTATTTAATCTGATAAAATCACTCAAATTGAATTTAATAAAATATTCATTTTCAATTTTTCCAATACAAGATGAAATCGAGCATTGAAACTAACATTCTAAGTATTTTTATATCTTTTCATCCAATACACACACATGTATACATATACATATACATACATACATATATATATATATGTACACAAATATATGTATATATACATACATATATACATATATATATTATATATTATATTAATATATATATATATATAATAAATATATATATATATATTAATATAAAACAAGTTAAATAAAAAATGAAATTTATAAATTAAAATTTATATAATAAAAATAATTTACAACCTACTGGGGAGGCTACGAACTTCCCCATATGGGAGGCCGCGGTCCCCCCAAGGTTGCGTACAACAATCCTTGGACTGTTGTGCGTAGCGTTGGCAGGCTGCGTACAACCCCACCATATATACAAAGGTCACCAAAAATAAGGAATGGGAGGGTACGAAAATTACCAACACCCTCCCCAATTTTTTTCTTTTTTAAATTTCCCAAAATAAAATTAACAAAACCTCCTTAATTTTTAATACGAATTCTTTTCTTTTTTAAAGAATAAAATATACAATTCCAACCAGCATATAATTATATATATATATATATATATATATAAAACAAAACAATCTGATTTTCTCTCAGACCAAGTACAGATCTGAACATATAACTAATTTTATTTTAAACACACTTTCTTTTTAGAAGTGAAATTCAAGGAAGTATTTTCAACAGGATATTATTTTCCCATTTTGACAACAATTTTTTAACAATAACACAAATTTATTTTCTTCAGCAAAATTGTAATTTCTCCAACCTAGTATTTTGACAACTAAAATAAATTGAAGAAGAACAAGAGGGTTTCTTTTTCAATCAACAAAATACAAGCTCTTTCCTTATGTTTGAAATCAAATTTCAACTTAAACCAAGATAGAAAACCAAAACATTTCTAGTAAATTTTCAAACCCTCTCAATTTTTTTTTTAAACAAAATAAATTTTCACAAACACAAAATTCCCTTAATTATGATCACCAGTTCAACATGGAAAAGAAGACTATAACACCCCTCCATTTTTCTCTTTTGATCAAACAATATTTCACTATGCATGTTTATTTTGTTATCACTTTGTTTGTGGAACTTGGTTACTTTTGACTACTAATTGATAAGCGAAGTAAACATTATGTTTTAATGTGATTAAATTATATTCAGATATTATTATTGCATGTCTTGGATTATATTAGCATGTATGCGAATTATTGATGCTTAATGATTTTGATTATATCATTGATGTTAGATGCGTTAGTTAGTAATATTGTATGGGTGAAGGGGACGAGATCACATCACTCGCATGCAAGCGTCCTGTGATTCCACGATTTCCTTTTCACGGTGTATTTTAATATATATTAAATGCATGTTTCGACACTCGCATTGTGTGCAGGATGCAGGTACATAACATCAACTCCACTTGGTTTCACAAGTTTGAGTGTGTCCATTGACCAATGGTATCGATTGGGAGATAGTAACTAGGTTTTCTGTGTCAAACCATCACCCTAGTCATTGTGTGTCATCGGGTTTGTAGTTGGGCTCAGTTATTTTATGTTGTTAGTTTCCTCCTTGGCTTTGTATTTAAAATTGCAAGTTAAAAGTGATTAAATGGCTTTTGAAACTTATAAATGATGATTGTTTTGCCTTATTGAAATGTTGGAAAATTAGCGATTAATTAATTAATTTAATTTAATTAATAAAATAATCTAATTTTGAATTAGATTTATTTTATTGAATAATTAAATTAATAGTGATAAATTAAACCAATTTGGTTGGGTTGGCATCTTTAGATTTTTGGATTAAGTCAAAAATTAGAATTATGCTTTATATTTTACTCCTAGAAATAAAGTTGAAAAATAATGTTATTATGAATTGTTGAATTATATTTTGTTAAAAGAAATTTATTTGACCTTGGGGTTGTAAATAATTTTTATTTTAAAAGAATATTATGCAAATTGCAATGGGAAATGAAAATTGTTCTATTAAATTGTAAAAATAAAATATCTAGTTTAGCAATAAGTTTTGGTGGGTGAGTTCAAAATTAGGGGTTTGACAATTTGGAGAAGGAATTGCATAAGGTAATTCATGTTTATTTTAAATGGGAAATTTTGAATTTTGGAGAGCAAAAAAAACTTGGTTTGAATTCTTGAAAAAAATTCTTGGTTTGATTTTGGGTGGAGAACTTGGAGGAGGCTAAAATTGTGGAATTGAAGGAGGGCTTGGAATTCTCCATTGTTGAAAGCTTCCAAATTTGGAGAAAACACAAGGTTCCATCATTCTTTCTTCTACTTCTTGCTTTCTTTTGAATGAGGTTATATGATTGAAAATGTAATTTTAGATTCAATGAAATTCATGGAAAAGCTCTCAAATTTGCAAAATTATAGATAGATTTGGAAATGGAAACTAAACAAGAAATTTACACCAAGAAATAGAGAAAAAAATCAAAGAAAGCTCTATTTTAGAACTAGACTTTGAAAACCCATTTTGTTGTTTTGAAAATAAGTTTTATTCTTGAAATGGGTTTGGATTATTTTCACAATTTGAGTTTGAAATCAAAATCTGGGTATATATATGTGTAAATATACCCATGCATATCAATACATGGATATATTTACACATATATATACAAATATATATTTATTATATTTGAAATTTTAGATTTTGGGATAAACCTAGAAAAATGCCCTGTATTTTTGCCATAGTCAATGGCTGTGAAAAAAAAAAAAAATTGTTTGTTGTTGTGGGGTGGGCAGTCAAACCCCACCTCCACCACACAATCCATGGCCATAAGCCACAGACTGTGTGAGGAACACACAGACCATGGCCGAAACGACCACGGGTTGTGTGAACCCCACACAGGCCGCAACTGTAAGCCACGGACTGTGTGAAGCTCACATAGGCCGCGGTCAAAATGACCACAGACTGTCTGAGGCTCACACAGGCTGCAGCCTTTAGGGCATTGTGGATTTCCAACGAAACTTTGGATTTCATTTTTTATGTTTATTTTATAATTATTATTTAATATTATATTAATATTAATATATATAATAATAATATATATATTATATAATATATTATATTATATGTATAATATATAATATATTATATATATAATATTATTATAATATTTAAATAATAATTAATTTAAATATATATATATAAATATATGTAATATATATTATGCATATATGTTTAATTAGATAAATATATATGCATAGTGTATATATATATATGTATATTTTTATATTTGTGATTTTTAAATAATTGGTTAAGTGTAATTAAATTGTTGGATTAAGAGGATTGAAATATTTGATTAAATAGATGTTTTTAATGGAATTTATATATATTTTAATGAATAAGGAATTTTATTGTATATGTTAAATGCCTTGATTTATTTAAATATATTGAATATGAAAATAATAGGAAATTTAGAATAAGTAAAATGAAATAGATGTTAGTTGAACGACTTTATTATTTAAGTGTTCGATTATAATTATAGTTGCGAAATTGTGAATCAATGAAATATTTATTTTAATCAAATAATGTTAGTTAATAAATTGTTTGATTATGATTTGGTTGTGATACTAAGGATGAAGGAATGACTTGATTTATTGCAATGACGTGGAATGAAATTTAGAGTTTTAATTAGATAAATGCAAGTAAGAAAAAATTGTGATTGACTGGATTTAGGAAATCCAAATATTAGTTTATTTAATTGCTTGAAATGCTTTTAATGTTTATTCTTTCTCGCTCGATGTTGAGAGTATAGAATCATTGAGTGAAGTCTTCCAAATAGGGGATTTGTATTCTGATGTGAGTTGTCTTTATGATTAATCAACTTTTGATGTGTCGTGGAAAATGTGCTTAGTCACACCATGTTGTTTCACCCGGTTTTCGCGAACGGGGATGATATGTGTCTCCTTGGGATTAGGAGAGGGTTATGTAATTTGTGCCTCCTTTGGAAGGAGTGTGGGTTGGTATTTTGTTTCCTCTAGTGCTTGGAGTGAGTTTCTATTGTTCATTTCCTCCTTGGATTGGAGAGGTCGCTTTTCTAGTTTACCATTGGATTGTGGTTTTGTATTGTGGTTGTGTTGTCAGTAGGAGAGTGGCTCTTTGTGGGGGTCCAACGCCCAAAGTGGTGTCAGGGTAACTCGCTTAGAGTTTAATCAAGTGATAATCTAAAAGAATTAATGGGGAACTTCACACTAATAAAGTTAATGAATGCCTCTCTCATGAAGTATGCATTATTAAGGCTCGAGATGAGATGAGACACATAGTTTTGCATGAGGGTCTGGCGGCTGGTAGAGGCAAGCCAGGGTAACCCATGATGGGGGTCTGGTAGCCTAGGAAGGTTGAGCTAGGGTAGCTCATGGAAATTTATGTATGACACTCTCCCTACGTCAATAGTTAGTCAATTTTTGTGTGTTGTACAATGGTGTACTTGTCCTATGTAACCTGGAAGTAATGTATTGTTTTGTGAGTTTTCATACTGTGTTAAGTGATGTTTTTTGGTATTTGATTCGGTTCAGTTATATTTAGCCTTTGTCTAGAGGTAGTTGGTCTTGACCAGAAATCCTTGTTACTATCTCCTAGCACGGGGGGTGAGCCTTTGGGTTTCACTTGGTTGGGTGGAACATGCACCTTACACTGTTGGCTTTGTTCGTGATCATGTGGACGAGAGTTTCATGTTGGGGAACTCATTGATTCCTATTACTCTTCTAGTTCTTTCATTCCAATTATTCTTGTATTTCATTACCCCTCATTTGTATCGAGGTGGAAATTGTAATATATTATCATGCTTATTTGATTTACCTCATTCGGGGAATGAGTGTTGTAATTATATTGTAAACAATCGTTATTGGATATCATGTTGTATCTATTAGTCTTTGATGTAATTATCCTGTATGGAATGTATGTACTTTAATTCCTTAATTGAATCATGTTATGTTTTCATTCCTTGGTTGTTTAATTCAGGTTTAAGTAATCTTTGTCTCGTATCCTTAGGGGATGTTGGCAATGTGTAATGCCCCGCCGTGTGAACCCCAAAGGACAAAAAAAAACATAATAATTACAGCACAATTCTTTTTTTTTTAAAGTAAACATAACATACATGTATTACACATTAAGTCATGACATGAATTCCATTTAAGCAGATTCACTAACACATACATCCCTTGGGGTACACGAAGAGTCATTACGAGACTGAGATCCACACAACAACAATAAAGAATAAAATCCAAAGATATAATCCATAACAAAATAAACATTAACAAATATAACATATACATGATAATCATTGATAAGAAACCATTTGAGTATATAAATACAACATATAAATAATTAACTCAACCCAATGAATAACAACTGCCATGGCCAATAACCACACCGAGTTAACAATACATTACAGTACAATGTTCTAAAGGTACAATGATACAAGAGTGTTTCCAAACATAAATGGAAACCATACATAAGATAACATAATACAAATAAACAGATGAAAACTAGCTCCAAGATGGATACAACTCTGGAGTCGCTGCAACCGCACCAATCCGCACCTCTCGATCCTCGACTGGGGACCCAATGGGGTGCTTAGCACGTTCCACCCGACCATGTGAGTCCGAAGACCCACCCCCCGTGCTAGGAGCTGACAATAAGAGTCCTCAACCAAGAACATCCAAACACGGAACCACAAGACTCAACAACATACAAAAGTATCATAAAACTCAAGGATTACAATGACATAATCAACAACAACCAAGAGTCATTAAAATAACTTAAAATCATACATCTCATCACATAAATCAAAGCAATGACCAGTAACAAGTAACCAAAGGATGATCATGAAACACTTCCAAATCAACTAAACATAATACAATTCCAAATTGCAATTAAACAACACAATAACATCATATCACAGTATCATAAGATACAAGATCGTAAATCAAATATAAATGAGATCATACAAGACCACAAAACATACTAAAGATGTATTAAAACAATAATCATAAATCAATTTAAATCAATTCAAACAACAATCTAAAACAACTCCCACAACCTACTTCCAGAGGTACACAATAAAGTAAAACACATGGGCAACTAGGGGAGAGTGTCATCGCATAGTCCTACATGGGCTGTCCTGTGCTCTTCCTCCCAATGGAGGCGCCGGTCCCATCTATGGCTGTCACGTGCTCTTCCTCCCAACTGGAGCCGGTCCATAGGGTGACTCATGCGAGCCCGTGAACCTCTTGACGAGGTCACGACCTTGCCAACCACTGACCTTCAGCCTTCCATTAGTCTGCGAAAGCACTAATGAAGACGAGGCATCCATTTTAATAATCTTATAATGATATTACTACCCAACCCTCCTAAGTTAATTATTAGGTTTTCACTTAATTACAAACTCACTCGTGGGTTATCCTGTGCTCTTCCCCTTAAGCGGGGCGCCGGCCCCCACGAGGAGCCACTCTCCCTAGAGACCCAACCACATAAAACCAAGAAACCAAGGGTTGTACAACATAACAAGAATATTATATCACAACTGAGAAGCATGCGAGGCATTACCCATCTCGCTATAAATACAATTTCCAAGGCTCAACAAATTATGTACAACCCTTTTAAAATCATGAAACCAAAACACTTGCCACATCAAGGGCCCATAAAGAGAGAGAACATCAATTATCAATCATCTCAAGCCTCTGGAAGCCAAAAGAATGAAAACCCATAAACAAAGGTAAAGTGAAGCAACATGAGTATTTCTCCAATAATTCAACACAAGGATAAAATTTCCTCAAATATGAGATTAAATCAGAAAAAACCATAACAAGGAAAGATTCATCAAGACCCATCTACAAATTAACAATGGCATCACCTCAAATAGGAAAACGCAAAAGAAAATCAACCTTTAATTCATGAAATCACTAAATGAAACCAAAAGCCACCAACTAGGCATTCCATGGGAGACCTCAATTTTCTCCTCACAAGAACCCCCTTATGATGGTACGCAAATCACTTTCATAAAAACAACAACATAGCAATGACAACAATAATTGCAAGGCCACCAGATCTAATTTCAATTCAAAAATAATGAGTGAATACATTAAAATAAGATCAACCACCCCATCCAAACCACAAAACAACTTTGATACAAAATAAATCAGAAATCCAAGAAGATCAACCTCCCACAACTCATCAACAAAATACAAATTCCCAAATACATTGCAACACAAATTTAAAAGGACAAAGGATTCCTTGAATCAAAACTAACCTCCAAAGGCATTCACACCAACATGGAACAATCCTTCAACAACAGAGGTAAAAGCATGCAACCAGACATCCAAGGCACCAAATTTAAGAACACCTTAAATACTCAATCACTCACAACTCCACAAAAACACTTATATAATAAACATCAACCAACAATTCAATCGAGAACAATATTTATTAACCAATCAATTAACGACCAGAACTAAATAACTTTACAACTTACCCATACTAAAACAATTCATGATAACCATCACAAGTATTCTAAAAGTCTTATCCATAAAGCATACTTACAAATCAATCGTTAAATGAATATAAGGGAAGTCAATTTTTCAAAAGATTAAAATTCCATTTCACCAATAAACTATCCAATTCAAAATTACCCTAATCAATCTTTAACTATACCCATACATTTAAATTTCCCCTTTCATCATACTCACTTAACATTCACTTCCAAAATTTAAATTAATCGTGAAAACCATTTAAGACCAATTGTCTATACTTTAAAATGACAATAATAACAATACTCTACATACATAAACTACATATTAGAACTTACCACCTTAAAATCTTAAATCTATCTAAATAAATTTACACACACAATTACGTTTAAAAACCACTACGCATTTATATTTATTTTAATTCTTTTTGAGGAGGGAATGTAAAAAGAGAAAAGATCTGCTCTACGAATCCAACAATACTACAAGATGAAATATAAAAAGAACAACTTATTTAATCTCATAATAAATTCTATTCCCAAAATATTCACATTTAAACAAGAATGAAATAAACAATGTTGTTTTACTTTCGTAATAGATTTTTCTTTTGCTAACAATATCCTTTCCAAGTTGTAATTTAACAAATCAATAAAACAGATTTCTTTCTATTTTACTAATATTTTCCTTGTAAAAATTCCTGCTTTATTTTTAATTAGAAAAGAAACAGAATCTAAATATCTATTTTCTAGATAACAGATAAATTACAGAAAATATAATTTTAATCAAAACAGATTATATTGATGCATTTGTTTGCTAACAGTTAAATCAACAGAATATCTATTAAACAGATTTAAAACAGTATTTATATATTCCTCTTAAATAATAGAATTAATTAAATTACTATCACAGTAAAATTGTGACATACAATTATAATTGAATAAATCAATAAATCAATAAATATATATATATATATATATATATATATATATATATATATATATATATATATATATATATATATATATTTATTAATATTATATATATATTTATTAATGCATATTCACATATTATAAACAACACGAATTTCCGTGTTACACAGTAAGCAATTAATATTTATATGTTTATTTATTTTTATTTTTATTTTTTGAAACGGACGGTCACCCAAAAGCCACGGCATTGATGTCCGGCCGCGGACAGTCTCTGCAGACTGCCGCGGGGTACCACTACCATCTGGGTGGGGTGGTGGGTACGGCCGAGGCCGACCCACCACTCAACCAATATATAATTTATTTATTTTTTTATTTTTTTGTTTTATATAAAAAAAACAAAACAATGGCCATCCGATGACGAAATTCAAACTCTAATAAAAATAAATTTTCTCTCTATATTTATATATGTATATATATGTACGTGATAAACATATATATATATATATATATATATATATATATATATATTATATATATATATATATATATAATATATATATATATATATATATATATATATATATATATATATATATATATATATATATATATATATATATATATCAATGTATTTAAATATTTTAAAAATAGAGAATAATAATCCATTTTACTAGTTACTGTACACACCTACATCTATACACAAAATGCATTTGCAAAAGGAATATATATATATATCAATACAACCCCGAATTCCCAGCAAAAGAATTATTCTTAAATTGATTTAAACAAAACTACAGTAGTGTTGGTTATTTCCAAAATTCCAATCATAATTTCATTTTAATAATCAACAGTAAAAACCAACAAATAATTTCATTTAAATAAACAACAGTCCCAAACTCCCAGCAAAACTTCAATCTAATAATTGACGGTCCAGAACCCAACCAAATTCCATTTTAACAAACAGCAATCCCAATCCCCACAGCGAAACAATTTCTATCAATTTCTATTTTATTTGATGCTACAACAAATAAAAATAAAATAAATTAAAAGAACCCGGCGTCCTGTGTTTGAAGAAAATCTGTAGAAGCTCTATCCCTTTCGCCGATCCAATCCTCCGCCAACGAATGTTTCCAACAGCAGCTCCAATATCTTCCCCTCAACTCCAATCTTATGCCTCAATGAATTCATAGAATAATAAGAGAATGCACACTATAACAGAAATTGACTGCTAAATTTCTCCCAAAATCTATTGGAAAGAGAATGCAAATCCCCCCCTCCAACTCTAAAATCCTCTAAATAAAATCTCACACAAAGTCTCTTCCATTTCCTCTTCCAGCGAATACCCAAAGTCACAACTCAAGAAATAACTCAAAATAATTATTAATCCTCTAATTCCTTTTGTTTCCTTTTTCATGCATATGATTAAAATTAAATAAATTTAAATCCTCAAAATTGAACTTTTATTTGAATATATATATATATATATATTCATTATCTCCACAATACATTATTAAATAATTACTTTATATTAAAATAATTAAAATCAACCATTTGCAAGATTCTAAATAAGTATCCAAAATAATTATCTTTTCAAGATTATTTGTTCATAATTATTGTTAACTTCAATTTAACATGATAATTTAAATCAATTTATCTAATAATATCACTTTTACTTTTAACTAATTAGTTTGATTTGATCATTTGTTCTAAATCATTTGATTTAACTTAATTGATTCTAATTTTAATTTCTTATCACATTTTAAATAACTTTGCAAATCACTTATGATTTAATTAATTATTTAAACATGATTACTAACATATTATATTTTCCACATAATCAAATAACACAGTAACCAATGAAGCACACA
Organism: Sequoia sempervirens; assembly: GCA_007258455.2. Classification (NCBI taxonomy): domain Eukaryota; kingdom Viridiplantae; phylum Streptophyta; class Pinopsida; order Cupressales; family Cupressaceae; genus Sequoia; species Sequoia sempervirens. The sequence continues at coordinate 97,666 of VDFB02018455.1, forward strand.
CAAATACTCACACAAAAGTTCAGAACAACCGACACGGAGGGGTATTACACAATGTGTAGTGAACTTGTACGTTATTGTGCTTTAACAAAAAAAAAATTGTTGCATTTGGTTAGTGAATTGCAACTTCCCCTAGGGTTGCATGGCGGGACATTACAAAGACATTCATTTTAAATAGAGATAAAAAGAAATAAATAGTAAGAAAGGAACCTAGAGTCCTACACTTTGGATCGAAGTAACAAGCGTGACAACTCCTCTTCGTCTTTCAAAAACAACCTTCATGAACTTCTTTCTTCTTCCTCAACAAATTCTTCCCCAATCTCTTCTTTCAAGCTCAATTCTGAATCATTATTTTTATAGACAAAGAATAGAGAAGTATAATGTTTTTTCCAAAAAACTCTTGTTACTTCTCCAAAACCAAAAAAATGCCTGTGAAGAAGAATTCTTCTTTTTACCCAATAAAATAAAAGAAACTTATTTCTTTTTTCAAAAATACAAAACATGCATTCGTCCCTTTTTTTTAATCTTTTTGATTTTAAAGCTCACAATTATCCCCCATCAATTAATTAAAAATTCCTTAATTCAATATTTATCCTCACTTGATAAAAATCATTAAATTATATCATTTTATTTTGCAAATGATAATTTATAATTATCAACACTATTATTTATTTAAATTTATTAATTTATCCCTTTTAATTAAATAAACAACTTTTAATTTAACAATCCTTTTAAAATATAATATTTTAAATTTAACAATTCAATTAACCAAAATTACAGGTACTATCAATTATATCAATTAAATAACATTAACAATCTACCAAGAAAATATCAAACATAAGGATTAATCAAAATAAAAAATACTCACAAATTAAAATAAATGACCAACACCAACCCATACTGAAATGAAGACGGGGTCGTAGAAAATGACACCGTTACACACACAACGGGGTGACGAACTTGGGATGGGGACATTTCATTATCAACTCCCTTTTATCAACTTCATACCCGTTGGGTTTATGGGACATGCTTAGACTTGCCAAGCAGGTGGAGTTGATGTCTAGTACCTACATCCTGCATGAAACCAATGCCAAGTAGCATATAAATCTCCAATACAGACAAACTGTGAAAGGAAGTCGTGGGGTAGCAAGGCACTCGCGAGCAAGTGATGATACTCTGTCCTTTCACCAAGACCCACTAGCAAACACATCAGAATGCATAAACAAGCATTAAACCATAACATCACCACATAGTATTAATGAAAGCCATAACATATCCAAATAGTATGATCACCACATAATGTATCATAAAACATCATAAGCAGTATCATGTGCATCAAACCAACTGAACTGTAAATCACACAAAGCAAACCGATGAAATAATCACCATCACAAACCCAAGTACAAAACTCAACACAAAAGAGTATCTAGAAGTATTAGCAATATGAGGGTTATTACAAAAATACTAGTGTTACAATGGAACCTGTGATATATTTATCTTGAAATTGCATTTAGGGTTGTTATAATTGTGTGTGAAGAAGCCAGGTCATGGATTTCCAAAAGTAACCAAAATCTATATATGAATTAATCTAGAGGAGTATTAATATGACTAGATCCACAATTAGGGTGGCTAACAAGGATATTTCCTATACCAAGTGTAATCAAGCATGAGTTGAATTTGATTGTAAAATCCAATATTTGTGTCTAATTTGTACAATCAAAGAAATATTTTAATTGTAAATAATTATTTTTGTAAGGAATAGTTGGGATGATTTACCTTTTAATTATCTATTGCACCATAAATTATGAATTTGGTTTGATAGATCCACTAATATTAAACCATTTTTCCTCACTTAGGAAGTGGAACAACTTCCTATGTGTTGTTCAAAATAAAGAAGTAATATTTTTTAATTTCAAAATCCCACTGAGGAATAAATTATACTTCACAAAATGATTATGGATTTCAAGCTATGATAATTTAGGCATTTGAAGATCCCTATGATATGATTGATTCCTCTATGTATTCAAAGGATCTTGAATAAGAGAGCTTATGTGTTGTAACTTTTGTCCACTCTGACAAGGCATAGAAAATAAGGGAGATGGAGGAGGAGATTCCTTAGCTTTTGAATGCTAACCTTGTGAATTAAATATAACCTATGATTCTATAAAGTAAGAGAAAATTCATTTGTGTCGCTAAGTAAAAGAACACAGTCGTGTCACACTTTCAACCAACTTATCAACACAAGTGAATTTAAGCATTTTTTTTTTTTTTGATACGTAAGGTGTTGATTTTATTTATAATAATAAAAGTTTACAGGCGTCTACTATGCAGGAATGTTACATTAATGACCTTCAAACATTCAAAAACTGACATGGTGGATAACTACCCAGTTCCATTTTGGAAGCGTCGATCAGAAGATGAAAACAGAGACCATTTTTAGCAAACTTACAAAAACTTAACTCCATTTCGTAGATACAGAGAGTAACAAGGCAAAAACTAGCAAGAAACCAGATAGACAACCGTACCCCACTTGATCACTAGAAGCCATTAACATCTGCAAAACAAATAAAACCTTCCACCCAGTCCGTTCCCTCCACTGGCACTATCTTCACTCTTTTCTTCAAGAACTCCATTGCCACGTCTGTAAGTGTGCGATGCCGGGACAATTCAGAGCCTTTGAGATCCAATAGAAAAGGATAAATCTTGATAGCGTCATCCGAGTCCCACATAGTGGCCAAGTCCGCAGGGCGTGGTATGCCCTTGCCCAAGAGAGCCGCCTTCAGAGTAGTGTCGACGCCCCCGAGCAAGTCCTTCCGAAACAGTCGCACCAACAACTCCTTAGCCATTGACTTCGGGGCAGCAATATCCAAGAGCGAAGCAAGGAACCTGGATGATATTTGGGCATTGTCCCTTGCAAATTCTTTTCGCTCTAAATGTTCCTTTCCAAGGACCATTTTTACTGCCGCAACCATCACCGGATCATCTTCGAGCAAGATTCGTTTGAGGCGCTAGTCCATTACCTCCCGAAAGGAAATTTGCCTTTCTGTTGCCACTAAAGAAACAGGGGTGTCGACCCCGAAGGATTCAAGACCTTCTGCTGATATAATAATGGTGAACTTCAATTTTGACACCCTCGCCATTGCCGAAGATGCACCCGGAGCACCCACTCGGCATGTCCGCACACAGAATAAGGTAGGCCGTGCGCTACGTGTCCCCCAGCCGACGTCGTGATAATTGAGCCCATCATTCCACTAGATTCCCTTCAATTTGTCTGAGAAAAAAGGCGGCCGATTAATCCTTCCATTGCCATTCACAAACCGCTACATTTGGTAGGTTGGTGTGACTAGCAACGCCCGACCCGAATGCCACTCGTCCGTCTCACACCCCACCACACGGCCACTTAGACATCCATTGTCTGTGTGGGGGGCGAGGAGGGAGCCCACCCATCCGCCCACGTGAATTTAAGCATTTTTAATAAAAAAATAATTTTGGATATTTATTTTAAAATATAAAAATACTCTTTTGCAGATCGATAAGTTTAATATTCAAAAAATTATATATTTTAATAGTTTAGTTATTATTTATAATTTCCTTTTTATTTTTACTAAATGTAGGTTATCAGTACAAAATATTAGGTTGATTACCTTGTCAAGGAAAAATAGTAAAACTTATAAAAATATTTGAAAAAAATATAATGCCCTGGATACAAGAATCTATATCAAGATGGTATCATTTTTTTCTATTTTAGATAAATAATTAATATGAAAGTTGACTTCAAATGCAAACACCTAAGTTTTAATATGCACACATTTTAATATTTATTTAAAATATATTTATCAAAACTAGAAAAATGTATCCATGTTTTAAAGTTTTAAGTTATAAATACACACAAAAAATTGAAGGAAAAAAATAAATTCACTATATAAAGATTGATGTCTCATGTAACTTCATTTTCAAAATTTTATCAACTAAATTATAGTGTTAATTTATAAAAATAGAACATATTCTTAATATTTTTAATTTTTTTTTTAATACAAAATTTAAATATATTAAAAAATAAATATTTTATTAGTTTACATCATATATAAATAACTCTCGAGTGATTCAAGTTTAAAATTTGGATCAGTGTTGGTTGTTTCCTTTATAAAAGTGTGATACAACTTTGTACTTTTACTCCACTATCATTAGAATCCACCATGCAAGAAGAAGAAGTGTTAGAGGATAAGTTTGGAGAAATTTCTTGAAGATGTAAACTCTCAATAAAGAGATCATGTGTATCTATATTTATAGGCCTTTATCCTTAACAACATCAAAATATACAATCAAGGTGGAAGGAGCTCTTTGAAGTTATATGTCTTATGTTTCTTTGAAGCAATATGAGCAAAAGTAGGGCTGCCAAAAACTTTAAAGTATCATACTGTAGGCTTCCTTTTGTACCAAGTTCCAAAGGTATTGATGCCCATTAAGGCATTATGTAGAAACCTATTCTAAATTTAAGCATCATGTTTGATAGCTTTAGCCCAATATTTAGGTTTAAGAAAATGGGCATAGATCGTGTAGCTAGCCATATCTTCCAAAGGCTAATTTTTCTATTTTATAATAGTGTTTTACTAAAATATTGTAGGCAATGAAATATTGAAGATCAATCCATTTAAGCCTACATATTTTAGGAGATGTATTTAGCTAATATTTATTTATTTTGCATCATTAGGATATGTGTTTAGCTACATTAAATTTTTATTTGGGACCACTTGTAAATTTGTATTTAACATTGACCTTAAATATTTTATGCTTAATTTGCACATGGGAAAAATATTTAATACTAGGAAACTAAGTACCAAAAAGTAAATTTTGGGGTCAATGGTTTTTTGCACTCATGGTTCTAACATGTGTGGTTTTACCTTACCACTTGGTTGTTTTTTGTGAGGTTGATTCTATAAAAGAAAGAGCATGTTTATTGTTTGAGGTTGGCTAGTCACTAGTTTGTCGTTTTGATTTGGTTGCTATTGTATTGAGCTCTCTTATAAAGAGTGCATATGTGAAGCATGACATGAGATGTGTGAATATATTCTTGGAGGCACATGAAAGATGTATTAGAGGAGCTTAATGTTACAATATTATTCATGGAGAATCTATAAGTGTGTTATAATATTTTTATTACTAAATAATATATTGAGTGTGGATGCTTTTGGAGGTTGGGGTTTTCCCTCTTCAGGGTTTTCTTAGAGTATATCTTGTGTTATCTTGTGATATGTCTTTGATCTTCGCATATGGTTCTTCTGTAAGCTTATAAGCATACTTCTCTCCCAGGGGGTTATGTAGGGAATGATTTGATCAACATGTATTATTTCCTAACACAATGAAGTTGAACAAGTAATAAATCTTGCTAAATGACAAGGATAAAAATGGTCTTGTTAAGTCATTATTAGTGATCTCAAGAACTCGTGAAGCCCTCACACCCTTCTCTTTATTCAAGTTTTCCTTAATATTCTTATGTAATGACCCGCCACGTAACCTAAAAGAATATTGTAATGACTACAAAAATGTAATAATTTTTTTTTTAAAGTGTATACATGATCTTCATTAATGCAAACATTCCCTAAGATACGCGACAATGCACATGTAAATCCCATAGATGACAAAAGTAACTAAACATAGCATGTGTTTAATTCTCATAAACTTAAAGACATACATTCAATAACAAATAAATTACATCAATGAAGGTATAATGTACAAAAATGATTCTTTCTTACATTGGATTTATAATAACATTTACAATACTCATTTCCAAATGAGGTAGGTCAAACAAAGGTGTACAATTACATGTTACAAGAATTCTCCCTGATTACAATTGAGGAGTGATACATAAATAAGGTATCCACTGATACAAATGAGAAATATGAGAAAGTACATATCCACACACGAGCTCTCCAACCAAGAATTACTCGTCACCACGAACAAGAACTGGGGACCCAACAGTGTAAGGTGCATGTTCCACCCAACCAAGTGGTACCCGTAGGCCCACCCCCTATGTTAGGAGATAGTAAAAAGGTTCCCTAGACATAACCTACAAACTCTAGACACATGAAAAACCATAGACAAAACTATACAAGTACCAACTTAACTTAATGGTTACATTGCTTCCAGAGCTGAAGGATCAAATACACTAAGTTCACAAGGATATTGCTATTATAGGTGGAGTGTCATCACAATGTTGCATAGGTTACCTAGGAAAATTTTCCTAGGTTCCGGCTCCCATCTTGGGTTACCCTGGTAACCTCTTACGAAACTCGACCCCACATGCAATCTATTGCGGAATCTTTTATCTTTCATAATGACAAGATATCGATCTTGCCATTCCAGGCCTTCTCAAATCATTCCAAAGTTTGAACTAGCCCTTGAGTCCATGAGTGAGGCATAATTAATCTAGCTAAAGGTTTTAGACTACCTAATGTATTGATTTAGTTTTCACTGATTAACTAACTCTACATCAGTTACCCAGGCACCACTTTGTGTGTTCGCCCTCATAAAGAGCCACTCCCCTAATAACAACATAAGGAAACTAATTCCACTAACTATGGGTAGACAAGGTGCACATAAACCAACATCAAATACCAACCATATAACAATAGACATCACAACCTGTTCATAGAACTAGGTGTCTAAACCAAATAAAACTATGTGCACTACACTAGGTAGTTTGTTCAAAATATGAAATCATCATAAAAACAACTCCCTCACAAAGAAACGGTATCTGGAAGGCTTATAACCCCATATAACCCCAATTTTCCCAATAAGAGTAGAAACAACTTAAAGCAATTCAGGAAAATAAGAATCTAACATTAGGATTTTCTAAATCCAATCAAATCTATAACATATAGCGTGAAATTAATCAACTAAAGTATAATTCATTTTTCAATCAATATGAAAATTAAAACTAATAGTTAACTCCAATTCCACATTCATGCATTATAATGATTTTTTTTTTATTTCTTTACTTAATACATTTCATTATAAAAATATCTATTTATGATTTTCATACACTAATCAACAATATATCATACATTTAAATAAATACACATTCAAATCATTATAATTGAATATATATATATATATATATATATATATATATATATATATATATATATATATATATATATATATATATTTGTCTAAAATAAATTTATCGGCATTAATATTTTAAAAAATTATAATTTTTATGAATATATATATATTATATATAAAATATATTATAAATAATATATATTATATATATTAAATATATTATAAATAATATATATTATATATATAATATATACATATTATAAATAGTATATATAAAAAAAATGAATAAATAAAAATTAAAGAAATAATTACAAAATATATTAGGCAGGTGTCGGCTGCCATACACAACTGAACCCCTTAGTGGGGCACAGCTAGGGCTTAAATTTGATGGTCCACCTTGCCCATCATGATTTTTTTTTCTACAGTTTAGTCTTCATTATTACCTTTCACGTGACTTTTTTTTTTTTTTTTTTTTTTTTCTGCAAGTCAAATTTTATATAATAAGGCACTGATAGGCGAGGGACAGGAACATTTTCAGCATAAGGCACATGCCTCCTCTCTACCATAGAAGCACTTTAAATACCTAGGCGACCATCTCTTGGAATAGGTTGAAAAAGATGACAATTTTTCACTTGTTGTCCATTCATCTCAAATTTAAAAAATCTCAAAGTTTGTTATAAATTCGATTTATGATAGTATTAGCATAAAACTTGTAACATACTAACATTAAAATGAAACAAACAAACCATAATGCATTGGTGTGTTCTTCCTCATATGGGATACATCACCATTACAAATGTGAACAAAAAAAATACTTTTAAAACATTTTAAATTCTTCTTTGTTTGGCATCTTTCCAAATTCCATAGACTCTACTCCATTCCACTGTTGATACATCAAGTGTTGTTAGAGACACTCTCATCAAAGCATCCAATATATCTAATGTTAGAGTTGTTCGTCGAATATCTTTTATTATGTTTTTCCTTGAAAATCCTTTCACATGCCATTGTACTTGTTGGAATAGTAAGGATTGCTTGCCATAGCTTTTTCATGTTTGGAAAACTTGTATGTGAGTCTGTGACACAAAAAACCCTCCAAGCTTCCTTCATTGATAATCCCTCACAACTAAGATGAAGAGTATCAACAAATATATGCAGCTCTTCTTTACAAGCTTCAACATTAAATAATGTTTCATTTTCTTCTCTCTCACATAAAGTATGTTGCATGTGTTGAAAAAGATTATCAAGCCAATGCTTTGAATTATCTTCTCTATCACGAGCATCATTTAGATAATGACAAGGACTAAACAACTTTATAGAGTTGAAAAACACAAGATCAGGAAATCTTCCATTCAAACAATCTATAAGTGCTTGAACATATTCTTTTGCAAGTTGTTTACAACTCTCTAATGAACCATCAATGCAAGGTTTTAGTGATTGTTTTTGTGAATCAACATAATCACCATGTGCATGTGAAATTGCCACAAACCGCAATTCATGCCTATGAACAATGCCCTCTTTATCAATAATCTCTAAATAACCATATTTAGAGGCATCCAAGAATTTAGATAAGTAACAAGTACCATCAAAAAATGTATCACTTCTCATAAACCACCTACTTAAAGTGTTTATAGTAATATCAATAGATGCCCCTAATGATGTAACATCAACATACTCTTCTTGAAATTTTCTATTCAGCTTGTTCAACATAAGCATTATATCTGCAAGCATGTGTAAAAAAAATTGAATTGAAAATATTCTTGCCTTATCATACCATGACTCTCTCTTTTCATTTTTCCATAAAGTCAATATAGGAGGCATCAATACAACAAGCCTTTCAATAACTTGTCCTCTTGAAAGCCATCTAACTCCATGAATTTGAAGAGCTTGAAGAGTTTCAAGTTGCATGACTTCCTGTAAAGAAATTAGTTCCTTGTTTCTTTTAGTAGAATTTTGTACCCAAGAATACACCTTATTTGATAATTTCTCAACAAATAACAATTCAGAAATTTTTTTGGAAGCATCGAATGCAGCTAAAGCTTCACAATGAGCAATGCAATGAACACCTACAAGATTAGGAACATCTTTTTTCATAAAAGAAACAAACCCATTTTCACTACCAACCATGGATGAAGCACCATCTGTGGAAACAACTATTAAGTGTGTATTTGAAAGCCCCCTTTCTTCCTTTAAAACATTGATTGCATCATAAATTGTTTTTCCTTTTCCATCACAAACATTTATGAGCTTTAAAAATTGCGAAGTTGGCTGCCCCAACCCTTTTGAGTCTAAAAAAGTTGCATAGACCATAAGATGCTTCTCTAAACTACGATCTATACTTTCATCCAACATCAAAGAGAAAAAAGGACTATCCAACATTCTAGCAGTTTGTACCTCTTCAAGATACTTAGATATAGCAAAAAGAAATTGATTTGCAGCCATCTAATTTGTGTATGAATTGTAGTCCTTATTCTTTGGCATGTTTGGTAACTATAATGTCATTTCAAGAGAGCAAAGTGATTCATATTTTGAAAGGGGTAAATCCTCTTGAACCATCCAAAAAACTAATTTCATAGTTGTGATGACTCTTTCCTTGTTAATGTCATCAACATTTGCTAAATGTTATGTAATAGGTTTTGCTTTCTTTTCATTCCCACATGTCCATTTAGCTAGTGAAATCTTATGAATGTTTGAATTGGCATGAGTAACTAATGAATCATGTTGAAAATTAGTGCAACCATTACCTGCTCCCCATGGTCCAGCTGCATTATGTGTTTCACAATATATGCATTTCATAACTTTTTTCCCTTCATATATTGTATATTTCAGCCACTTAAACTTTACTTTCCATTCCTCACGAAATTCTCATTTTACTTCAAGTTTTCTTTTTTTTCTGTGTATTGTTTTCTCTTGTTTGATATTCATCAGCATACTCTTCAGTGTACCCCAAAATATCTAAGTCTTCATTTAAATCAAAATTATGATCTTCATTGGGTGCTACAACTTCAGATGTACTTGACCATGGAAAAAATTGCTTGATAGAAGGCTGATTTTTTTTTCTCTGAGACATTTTTAAATTGTAATCCCTACATATTTTAAAAATAAGAAAGATTTAGATATTTTGTTCAAATTCATCTAAATTGATAAAAAAAATGAATCATAAAAAAAACAATTTAATATAAACTAACAACCATATAGAGAATAGGAGTTGTAGTGGTTGCATCAGAACAAAAAAAAAGGAAAAAAAAATCATAGATTATTATTATTTTTTTAAAAGAACAAAAGAAATAAAATGAAAACCATCTTACTCTTTTGTGCAGAAAAATCCTTTTCTTTTTTGTTGTAAGTTGTAATTGTTCAGCAAAATTTCTTTACTTTTTACAAATCTTCTTTCTTTCTTGTTGCAAGTTGTAGTGTGCAAATTTTTTTCCCTTTTCTGACTTTTTGCTTCTTTGCAACTCTGGAGTCTAGATAATGAAGATTAAACGCTACAACCAGATTAATAAAAGAAAAATGAAATATATTGTATTGGTAAAACAAAAAATGGTTTGAAGGAAAACATTGTTGTTTTTATAAAAAAATATATTAAAGAAACTCAAAAGTATTTAGAATAAAAGAAACTCAAAAAGTATTTAGAATAAAAGAAACTAAAAAATATTTAGAATCTTTAAAAAAATCTAAAAATTTGAGAATTTTTTTTTCAACAATAGAAGTTTGCATTAAAAAAAAAGTTTCTATTCTTTTATTAAAACATAGAAGAAGTGCGTTTGGTGCAAAGTCTCCTTCGCATGCTTTGAAGGTTTTCAATAATAATCTATATTTTTCAGAACCTGGGCTAGATGGAGTGGGTTCATCTAGTGGGGCTTGGATCACGAAAATCAATGGATGTTTGGAACATTGCAAGGAGAGGCCGAAACTCGTCATCCCATTGGAGATGGTTGTGGAGGATATCGAATATTACTCGAGGCACTCTTTTTATTGCAAGTTTTTGGGTATGTGAATATCGATGCAATTTTTGGAGTCTTGGGCCCAATGGACTTGGATGCCGGAGGATGAGATGGATATAAAGCTCCTAGCAAATAATTATTTCATGGTTACCTTTGACTGCATGGCAGATCACAATAAGGTTTTTGAAGGGGGGCCCTATTTTTATAACCAGGTTAGTTTGTTTATTAAACTGTGGCATGCTGGTTTTAACCCTGCTGAGGAGCTTCCAACTCGAGTCCCTGTGTGGGTTCAGCTTCCATGGTTTCCAATGGAATGTTGGTAGGATGACGTTTTGCATTTGTTGGGGTCAATGCTCGGGAAGCCGGTTGGTTCTTCGCAACAGACTCAACTTAAAAAGGTGATAACTTTTTCTCGTATTTGTGTGGAAATTGACTTAAGTAAGCCATTACCAGATTCTTTGGATATGTTTGTGGGTCCTCACTCTTGGGTGTAGTCATTGGACTATGAAACTCTTCCATTTCGATGTCATCTCTGCCATGAATATGGTCACTTACAATGAAGATGTCCAAAGGCTAGGCCTATGGAGCATCCGATTTCCCAAACTGCTCACAACCCACCTAGGGAGGATAAGGGAAAGGATCCCATTCCTGGGGATGGGGTTGGTCCAGATGGCTTCGCCCTTGTAAGGAATCGTAACAGAAATTGGGGTCAAAAGAGGACCTTGAAAGAAAGACAAGATGAAGACTCTTTTAATAGATTCAAGGTTTTGGATGATCTTGGCCAATAAGAAGTGAATCCGAGCTTGGTGAATTTGGATCAAGGTATTGTGTGTTCAGGACAGGTAGATCCTCTTTTTGGGGCTTCTCTGGATACACAAGTTACGAGAGCTATGCAAATGGTGACCAACCTTCAAATGGATAGCCAGGTGGAGTCGGTTCCTGCTGTAGAAATGAAGAAGAATGGGGGAGTTGGTACTATTTTTGCTTTGCATGCAGGAATGGATGCTGGGAAGAATATCAAGTCTTCTCCTTCTCCTTTGGTTCTCCATCAAAAGGATATCAAGAAAGGGTTGGGGGAGAAATCTTTAAAGCTTGGAAGGAAAAAGGATATGGAAAAGATTAAGTTAGCTGGGAAAACTTTGGTGGAGTCAGGGTCAGTTAAGACTTTGGATTCACACTTCTTGAGCTCGTCGAAATGATTGTATTATCATGGAATGCAAGGGGTGTGAACAACAACCCTCGACAAAAGGTTGTTTGTGAGTTGGTTAGAAGTCAATCTCCTGGTGTTCTGTTCCTACAGGAGACTAAGTTATATGTGGAATGTATGCTTGGTCTAACTCCTAAGTTGTGGGGAAGCGGTGAATGCTAGTGCATTGGTGCTCAAGGGTCCATGGGTGGAGTGGCTTGTCTTTGGAATCCTTGGAAGATCCGCCCTCTTTGGTGGATGTCCAGCAAGTCTTCTATCTCAATGATCACCTTTTGTTTTAAGACTGGGGAGTCTATTCTCCTCTCCTTTATCTATACGCCTATTGAGTTTCAAAGTAAGAAACTTTTGTGGAATCATATTAGATTTTTTCGGAGTATGGTGCCTTTTCATCCATGAATTATGGCTGGTGAATTTAATGCTATTTCT